>JAJPUD010009887.1:33655-55554 GCA_023553655.1 Myrmecobius fasciatus | reverse complement strand
CATGTGTGTACTTCTTGCCTTTGAGATTCCCATTCCCCTGGTGCAGGTTCACATCACCTCAGACCTAGAATATTGCCATTGTTGTCTGGTTTATGTCCCCGCCTTGTCTCTCCTCACATCATTCAACCTTCCACTTGACTTACAAAGTATTCTTCAGAAAGTGCATGTGTGACCGAGTCTCTCTCCCAATCAATAAAATTACATGACCCTCTATTCCCTTCAGGACAAATATATAACCCTTTGTCTTTTAAAAGTCCATTTTGACCAGATTCTTTTTACCTCTCTGGTTTTATTTTTGTTGCTGTTGCTCATTGGTTTGTTGGTTTTTTACCTATTCTGTAGCTTCCCTACTCAAACTCTGTAATCTGTGACTCTGGTCTTTATTCTCTTTCCACAAAAGTTATTCAATTTCTACTCTCAGTGAATTTTTACACTTAGTCTGTCCTTCCTAAAATTTTCTTTCTCATCATTCATTGCTTCCTGACTTCCCTGGTTTCTTTAAAATATCAGCTAAAATCCCACTTTCTGAAAGAAGTTTTTTCCCATTTTAAAAATTTTATTACTTTTCTTACGGTTATTTCCAATTTTCCCTCTATCTAGTTTGGTTATACACTATTGTTTTCATGCTGCCTCCCCCATTAGACAATGAGACTATGAAAGCAATGGTTTGTTTGTTTGTTTGTTTTGAAATAATAAGAGTGCTCAGTACAATGCCTGGCACATACTAAGCACTTAATAAATGCTTATAAACAACACTACCCTCCATGCTCACAAAATAATTTCTTTCACTTAAAATTATATAGGAAGATTTCTAGGAGGCTAGATAACAGAGTAAGCAGGAAATCAGCTGAGTACTCTAAAATTCACTTGCAAAACAATAAGATAGAATCTTTTTTTTGAAACTGCCAATTTTTCATTTATTTATTTTTATTTGCAAAACATATGTATGGGTAATTCTTCAACATTAATCTTTACAAAGCTTTCTGGTTTGTAATTATGTTAATTATTAATTATGTTAAATTAATTTATGTTAAATTATGTTAATTATGTTAAAATACTTGACAAATCAAATAGATGTATACATATTTCCACACATCATTGTTGTGCAAGAAAAATCGTATCTACAAGAAAGAAAAATTAGATTTTTTTTTTTGTAAGCAAACATCAATCGAGAGCATGAAAATGTTATGTTGTGGTCCACATTTCACATCCCTCTCTCTGGGTGTATATGGCTTTCTTCAGTGAACAATTGGAAGTGGTTTGAAGCATTTCATTGTTGAAGAGAGCCATGTCCATCAGAATTGATCATCATATAGTATTGTTGTTGCCGTGTATAATGATCTCCTGGTTCTGCTCATTTCACTCAGCATCAGTTCATGCAAGTCTCTCCAGGCCTCTCTGAAATCATCCTGCTGGCCATTTCTTACAGAACGATAATATTCCATAACATTCATATACCATAATTTATTCAGCCACTCTCCAATTGATGGGCATCCATTCAGTTTCCAGTTTCTAGCCACTACAAAAAGGGCTGCCACAAACATTCTTGCACATGTGGGGCCCTTTCCTTCCTTAATGATTTCTTTGGGATATAAGCCCAATAGAAATGCTGCTGGGTCAAAGGGTATGCACAGTTTGATAACTTTTTGAGCATAGTTCCAAATTGTTCTCCAGAATGGCTGTATCTATTCACAGTTCCACCAACAATGCCTCAGTGTCCCAGCCTTCCCACATGCCCTCCAACATTCGTCATTATCTTTTCCTGTCATTTTAGCCAATTTGACAGGTATGTTGTGGTACCTCAGGGTTGTCTTAATTTAAATTTCTCTGATCAATAGTGATTTGGAGCACCTTTTCATATGACTACAAATAGTTTTAATTTCATCCTCTGAAAATTGTCTGTTCATATCCTTTGACCATTTATCGATTGGAGAATGGCTTGAATTAATAGGATAGGATCTTGAAATAATTCTGAAAAGGCAAAAACAACCAAAAAGATGAGGTGAAACACTTTCCAGCCCAAGGCAACTTGGAAGATAGTCAGGAAAGTTTTATCTCACTCAGGTGAAAGAGAAGAGAAGTCCAGGGCAAGCAATGTCTCTACCTGTACTCCTCTGCCTCCCAGGCCCCCATGTAACATTTGTTAAGTGACCAGGGCCTCTCTCACTTTTCCAAACCTATTACACTTGAGGGAAACAAGGAATGGGTTGAGTATTGTGTGAATGTTATTTCATTGGATTTGGCTCAAAGGGACAATATTAGGCATATTTAATTTAATACAGAAACTTATTGTATAGGGAAGTAGAAAGAGAAAGGGGAAAGGAAAGGAGGACAGAATAGGAGGAAGAACAGAAGTAGAAGGCTAAAGAAATAAGAAAGGGAGGAGAAACTAAAAAAAGGAACAATAGATTTAGGGAGGTGGTGGTCAAAAGCAAATCACTGCTGAAGAGGGAAAAGAGGAAAGAAAAGAGAAAAATATAACTTGGGGAAAATAAGAAGGCCAGAAATACAGAGACAGTAATTTTAACTGTAAATGTGAATGGGATAAATTCTCCCATAAAATGGAAGGCAGATAGCAGAGTGGATTAAAAGCTAGAATCCTACAACATGTTGCTTACACGAAACACACACTTAAATCAGAGTAATACATACAGAGTAAAGATAAAAGGCCAGAGCAGAATCTATTATACTTTAGCTGAAGTCAAAAAATCAAGGGTAGTTATCCTGATCTCAGATCAAGCAAAAGCAAAAATAGATCTGATTAAAAGAGATAAGAAAGGAAACTACATCTTGCTAAAGGGTACCCTAGAAAATTAAGTAAAATCAATACTAAACATATATGCACCAAGAGGTATAGCATTCAAGTTCCTAAAAGGAAATTAAGAGAGTTGTAAGAAGAAATAGACAGCAAAACTGTGCTAGTGGGGGAATCTCAAACTTGTTCTATCAGAACTAGATAAAGTAAACCACAAAATAACCAAAAAAGAAGTTAAGGAGTTAAGTAGAATTTTAGAAAAGTTAGGTATGATAGACATTTGCAAAAAATTGAACAGAGACACAAAGGAATATACTTTTTTGGTGGTAAATGGATCCTACAAAACATATGACCATGGATTGGGGCATAAAAATATCAAAATCAAATGGAGAAAGTCAGAAATAATAAATGCATCTTTTTCAGATGGTAATACAATAAAAATTATATGTAATAAAGGAAAAGGGAAAAATAGAACAAATAAATGGAGATTAAATAATTTAATTCTAAAGAATTAGTGGATAAAAGAAAAAAATCATAGGCACAATTGATAATTTCATCTAAGAGAATGACAATCATGAGACAATATACCAAAATTTATGGGATGCATCCAAAGCAGTTTCTAGAGAAGTTTTATATCTCTAGATTCTTACTTACATAAAACAGAGGAAGAGAAAATCAATGAATTGAGAATGCAACTAATAAAAATTTAAAAAAAAACAAATTAGATACATCTAATTAAATACCAAATTTGAAATTCTGAAAATAAAATGGGAGATTATAACATCAAAAAGTTAGAAAACTATTGAACTAATAAACACATTTAAAATTTGGTTTTATGAAAAAACACAAAATAGACAAATCTTTAATTACTTTGATTAGAAAAAGGAAAGAAGAAAATAAAATTGTTGGTATCAAAAATGAAAAGAGTAAACTTTCCATCCATGAAGAGGAAATTATAGGACAAACTTGGAGGTATTTTGCACAACTATATGCCAATAAATTTGATAATCTAAATGAAGATTTACAAAAATATAGATTGGACAGATTAACAGAGGAGGAAATAAATTATTTAAGTAGTCCCATTTTAGAAAAATAAATTGAAGAAGCTATTAATCAACTCTTTAAGAAAAAAAAAAACTTCAGGGCCAGATGGATTTACATGTGAATTTTACCAAATTTTTAAAGAATAATTAATTTCAATATTATGCAAACTATTTGGAAAAGTAGGGAAAGAAGGGAGTCCTATAAAATCCCTGTTATGACCCAGATATGATGCTGATAGCTAAACCAGGTAGGATGAAAACAGAGAAAGAAAATTATAGACCAATTTTGCTAATGGATATTGATGCAAAAATCTTAAATAAAATATTAGGAGAGATTACAGTAAGTTATTCCCAGGATAATACACTACAGCCAAGTAGAATTTATATGAGGAATGCAGGCCTGGTTCAATATTAGGAAAACTATAAACTTAAGTGACTATATTAATAACCAAATTAACAAAAATTATATCATTAGCTCAATAAATGCAGAAAAAGCATTTGATAAAATCCAGCATCCATTCCTATTAAAAATACTAGATAGTATAGGAATAAATTGAGTTTTCCTTAAAACGATCAATAGATTTAAAATCATCAGCAAACATCATGTGTAATGGGCATTACTATTCAATACTGTATTAGAAATGTCAGCTTTAGCACTCAGAGAAGAAAAGCAAATTAAAGAAATAAGAGTAAGTAATAAGGAAACCAAATTATGACTCTTTGCAGATGATATGACAGTATACTTAGAGAATCTTAGAGAATCAACTGAAAAAACCACTAGAAACAATTCACAACTTTAGCAAAGTTGAAGGATACAAAATAAATTCACTTAAATCATCAGCATTTCTATATATTACCAACAAAGTCCATCAGCAAGAGATACAAAAAGAAATTACATTTAAAATAACTGTAGAAAATATAAAATAATTGGGAGTCTACCTACTAATACAAAGTAAAGAAGTATATGAACACAAGTACAAAACATTGTGCAGACAAATAAAGTGACATCTAATGAATTGGAAGAGTATCAAGTGTTCATTGGTAAGCTTTGTTAATATAATAAAAATGACAATTCTACCTAAATTAATCTATTTATTCAGTGTCATACCAATCAAACTGCAAAGCAATTAATTTACATAACTAGAAAAATAATAATAAAATTTACCTAGAAGAACAAAAAGTCAAGAATTTCAAGGGAATTAGTGAAAAAATGCAAATGAAGGTAGCCTAGTTGTACCAGACCTAAAATTATATTATAAAAACATTTTTGTTTTTGTTGTTTTCTTGTTTTTTTTTCCTTTTTCATATTTTCCTTTTGGATATGATTTTTCTTGTGCAGCATGATAAATGTGGAAATTTATTTTGCAGAATTGCATATGGTTAACCTACATTGGTTTATTTGCTATCTACGGCAGAGAGGTGGGAAGAAGGGAGCAAGAAAAAGGCTTTGACTATTTTTGTATGTATTTTGAAAATAAGCTATTGTTAAAAATGATAATAAGATATCTTTAAAAATGATTTCTGAATAATTAGAATTGGACAAGTAGAATCAGCAAGAATCAATCAAACAAAATTAAAAAAAAATTAAAACAGCAGAAAATTGAAATATTTCATGAGAAAACAAATAACTTGCAAAATAGGTACAGAAAAGATAATTTAAGAATTATTGAACTATCTGAAAACAATACATGCCCCAAATAATCGTACTTTTAAAAATTATCCAAAAAAATTCCCTGAAATCTAAGAACAAGAGGGTAAAATATACAGCAAAAGAATACACTGATCACTTCCTTAAAGAGATTCCAAAATGAAAATCCCCAAGAAGATTATAACCAAATTTCATAACCCCAAGTCAAGGAGAAAATAATGCAAGAAGTGAGAAAGAAATGATTCAAATATTTTGGGAGTCATAGTATGGATTACACAGGTTGTATTTAGCAATTTCTACATTGAAGGATCAGAGGGCATGGAATATCATATACTATAAGACAAAGAAACTAGGAAAACATCCAAGAATCTTTTACCCACTCACACTAACCATAATCCATCAGGGATAATGAATATTCAGTGAAATAGGGATTTGTCTAACTTCCCTGATTGAAAAAAGAGAGTTGAACAACAAAATTTGGTCTTCAAATACAAGATTCTAGAGAAAAATAAAAAGGAGAGGGAGAGAGATATGGGAATAGATAGAGAAACAGAGAGAAATTATGAACATTAGGATTCAATAAGGCTATAAACTCTTAGTATGCCTCCATAGGAAAATGATATTTTAACTCTTAAAAACTTTATTAGTGTTATTAGAATGGATATACAAAGACAAAGAATGGGATATTTTTAAAAGGTAAGGGATGAGAGAAAGAATTACATTGGGATGAGAATTTAGAGAGAAGTGAAAGGGAGCAAATTATCTCAGATGAAGAGGCACAAATGCTCTATTACATTGCAAGAACAAGTAGGAAGGAAGCAGTGGGCCTCACTTGAACAGTACTCTGATCAGAATTTGCTCAAAGAGGAAATAGTATGCATATTTCACTGGGTATCTATCTTATCCTGTAGAAAGGCAGGAGATTAAGTAAAGGGAGGATGGGTGCTGAAAGAAGGGAAAGCAGATAGGAGGAAGAGGTGATCAGAAGCAAAGCATCAAAGAAGAGAATAATAAAATTGAATGCAAGAAAACTGTTGAGCTTATTTTTAAAAAAATTAGAGCTGTTTTTATGGGAGGGGGGATAAAAAACTAAAGAAGCCATCAGTTACTTTGATATAAAAAGCAAGGAGAAAAAAATGTGGGTAACAAAAGTGAAAAATGACAATTCACCACCAATGAGGAGGAAATTGAAGCAATTATTGGGAAGTATTTTACCCAATTATAAGCCAATAAACCTGGTAATTTAAACAAAATGATCACTTACACACACACTCATATGTATATATATATATATATATACATATATAGAGAGACCAAATTTAAAAAAGGGGAAACAGAATATTTAAATAATAGTATATCAGACAATTAAATTGAAAAAGCCATCAATGAGCTCCCTAAGAAAAAAATCCCCAGGGCCAGATGAGTTCACAAGTTAATTCTACCAAACATTTAAAGAATAATTAACTCCAATATTATATAATATTTTGGGGGAAGTAGGAAAAGAAGTTCTACCAAATTTCTTCTATGAGACAAATACAGTGCTAATAGCTAAACCAGGAAGACCAAAAAGAATGAAAACTACAGAGCTATTTCCCTAATGAATATTGATGCAAAAGTTCTAAATAAAATAATAAGTAGATTATAGCAAAATATTGGAAAGTATATGGGAAAATTAAGACTTAAATACACTGTTGTCAGAGTTATGAACTGATCCAATAATTCTGGAGAACAATTTGGAACTACGCCCAAAGGGCAATCAAATTTTGCATACCCTTTGATGCAGCAGTATCTATTAGATTGGTATCCCAAAGAGATCATAAAAAGGGAGAAAGAACCTACAAGCACAAATATATTCTTTGCAGCTCTTTTTGTGGTAGCAAAGAATAGGAAATTGATGAGTTGACCACCACTTGAATAATGGCTAAACAAGCTGTGATAAATGAATTTAATAGAATACTATTGTGAAATAAGAAATGGCAAATAGAATTCCATAAAAACCTGGAAAGACTTATCTGAACTAATGTGAAATGCAGTGAACAGAATCAGAAGAACATTGAACACAATAGCGGTAAAACTATACAAAGATCAACTACAAAGAACTTAGCTATTTCCAGCAATACAGCAATCCAGGACAATTTCAAATGCCTCATGAGGAAAATTGCTATTCATATTGAAAGAAAGAACTGCTGGAGTGAGTATCAATGCAAGCCAAAGCATTCTATTTTTATTGTTTTTTTCTTTTGGCCTATTTCTTCTTTCACAACATGATCAATATGATAATGTTTTACATGATTGCACATATATTACCTTATCAAGTTCCTTACCTTCTCAAGGAGAAGGGAGGTAAAGGGGGGGGGAAATTTATAACTCAAAATTTTCAAGTGAGTGTTAAAATTTGGTTTTACATATAATTAGAAAAATAAAATGGTTGTATAATAAAACATTTAATTAAAAACTAATATATATAGTTAATATATGTATATAATTGCTTTTTTTTTAACTCTCCATCACTACAATATTGGGACAGGTAAAGAATATAAAGCCAATCTTGGTATCCCTATTGTGTCTCATACTGATTATGTGCTCTTGGAAAACTCAATTAACCTCTTTGTATACCAGATAAATCTGAAATATAAATTACAAAGCAGTTGCCAAACTCTCAGGATTGATTGGGCAATTTTTCTTCAATAGAAGGAAGTTAAATGGCTTACCAAGTTATGGAAGTAGTAAGTATCTAAGGAAGGATTGAATTCAAATCTTCTTAAAAAATAACAATTTATTTTTTTCCTGTTTCATGTCAAGTAAATATTTAGCATTCATTACTACAAGATTTTAAGTTCCAAATGTTTCTCCCTTCTTCCCTCCCCCTTTTAAATATGGTAGGCATTTTGAAATAGTTTGTACATGTGTTATCATGTAAAACATAATTTCAAATTAATCACAGTTGCGGAAGAAGATACAGATCAAAAGAAAAAAATAAAGTGGAAAAATATGCTTTGATCTGTACTCAGAGTTCATCAGTTCTTTATCTGGTTATGGATAACTTTTTCCTTCATGAATCCTTTGTACTTGTCTTGCATCACTGGGCTGTTAAGCAGAACACAATACTTCCAATGCCAAGTTCATTGATACATTCACTAGAGTATGACACATATCCATGCATGGTTCCTTTTCCCAAGAAAGTAGAATACTGAAGACATAGACCCATGCAATATACAATATAAATCACTATATTTGTATCTGGAGACCAGTAGGGCTCTGACTTACTCAGAAAAGCACAGCTCCCATTCCTGGAGGAGGAGGAGAGCAGAAATCTCAGAGAAGGGAGAAGCTGAGACGTCACGGCAAGCTCAAAAGTGCATTGCCACTAGAAGAAACAAGAGGGGGACATCTCAGATGCTGGGTTATGTGAAGGCAAAGGAACTACTAATAGCATTTGTTATGACCTTTACCTTGGTTCTCAAGCCAACTCACAGCAGTAGCCTTTCTCATCTCCCTTGTAGTCAGCTTGTTAAGAACAATAATCATTCTGGTCACCATCATGACTGAAGCCCTTGGGGTAAAAAGACAGTGGTTTTGACCAGGGGGATATATTTTCAAACTTCTACACTGACCTTCAACGTGTTTTCATATTTGTTTGCTCTTCTAAAATTTCAACTCTCCCCATCCTTCAAGGAGAGAGAAGTGATTCTATCTTTTCCTGGAGCAAGCACAGACCCCAAAAGTCCTTGCATCAGAATATACTGATGAGTTTTTGTCTCCTTCTTCTGAGGTTCATATCATCTGCATTCTAATTTCTTAGGTATAGACATAGAAGATGTGGAATGATGGTCCATTATATAAACAATGTTATAAACTGTGATGTTTTCTGAAATAACATTCTGACATTTCTTATTTTCTGAGAAAAACACAAGTTCTTTATCCTTCCTTAAGCCTTCTGATATATTCAACACTTCTTTATTTTAATCAAACATTAAAAATCTTAAAAATTTTAATTAAGCTAATCAGTCAATCATCTTATGTCCTTTTCTTCGGCTAAAAAAGATAGAGTATTTCTCAATTCTCAGAAAAATAAAGTTAAATCATCTTTTGTTCTCTGTTGTCTACAAAGATGGGGTGTGTGCAATGTTACTGACAAATTCATTGGGAGATCTTGTCAATATAGAGAAAATATTTTTTCTTCAAATTATTTTTAAATTTTGATCAATTTCAATCAACATAATAGTTTGTCATTAGCATAACTGAGATTCTTCCCTGTGATATACTTTCTCAGAAAGCACTTTCAATCCATTTCTCAACAAAGCTTCATTTAGCACTTCCATAATGATTGAGGATGATGAGGAGGAAGAAAATATTATATACATCCTTAGGATTATAAATCTGTTTGTATAATAGATTAATATTACATGTCCAATCTTACATTAAAGTAATATCTCTTTCAAATTTATTTCAGCATTTTGAACTTATCTTGCTTTCCCTTTTATTAAATCTTTTTGGACATCTTGATCTTAAGGTATTTTCTGACCAGACATATGGTTTCTCTTTCTTTATATTCTAATCAGAGTCATAATTAACATAGAAAAAGTGGGACTTTGCCCTGGAACAAGTGGGGATATTTATGTGCAATTTCTTCCCCATTGTAGCCACCATTTATCTATATCCTTCATTGTGGAATATCACCGTGAGTTGGAACCACTACCAGGAGTCTAACAATGTGATGTTTTTATCCAAGCCTACCTTTCCTCCAATCCCAAAACTGAGTATGTAAAATTACAGCAGTGCCATACATATTTCATACCTGAGGATAATGAATAGGCTGTGAGAGGTGTGAATGAGGGTGTGGAGGGAAGAAATAGATAAAATAGATAGGAATACACAGAGGGAACATAACAGAATATTCTTTAGGTACAATAATTCTAGATATGCATATCAAATCTGTGACTTTGAATTGAATGGAAATGAGTTTTATCTGAGGAGTCAGGCTTCTTTACACTTGCATTAAAGAGAATAATTATGAATTCAACATTTATTAAGTACCTTATCCTATCACTTACACAGCACCACATTGACCATATGAAAGTAATAATTTTTGTTGTTTCTGTAGTTCGGTCATTTCAGACATGCTTGATCCATTATGGCTCCATTTGGAATTTTCTTGGCAAAAACACTGGAGCAGTTTACCATTTTCTTCTCTACTACAGATGATGAAACTGAGTCAAACAAGGTTAAGTGACTTGTTTAGAATCAAATAGCTAGTGATTGTCTGAAGCAGTCAAGAAGATACCTTTCTGAGGGGGGCGGAGCAAAGATGGTGAACTGCAGACAGCTTTCTCTGTGAGCTCCTGAGACCTTCCTTGAGACACAGACAAATTGAGCCTCCGAACTGGTTTTGGAGTGAGGGTGTCACCAAACACTTGGACTACAATGCACTTCTATCAAATATCTACTTTGAAAGAACTTTTGAGGTCAGTTTTAGACGGGCAGGGGATCGAGCAGCTCCCAGCACTCACACACCAGTGTGCAGCTGGGGTGCAAGTCTGGGGCTGGGAAGGACCAGAAGATTTTAGGCTTCCAGGAAGTCCCTGGGAGACGCTTGGGCCACTTTGCTCTGCTTGCAGGCAGGTGCTTTGGCAGGTCTACCTTTGATAAAGGGTGGATTGAGAGCCCCTGAAAGTGTGGTCCTAGTGGGGATCTAGCCAAATCAGCCCCAGACAAAAGTCAAGCAAATTGCCACAGGGCAAATTGAAATCCCTGCTACTGCTGTTGCTGCTGCTGCCGCCACTGCTGCTGCCGCTGCTGCCGCTACTGCTGCTGCTGCAGAATTCCCTGCTGGTGACTGATACCTCAGCTAAACATCATGAGCAAGAAGAAGAGAGCTCTCACCATAGACAGCTTTTACGGAGAGAAACTAGAGCAGTCCCCAGATCCTGAGATTCTGAAAACAATCCCAGATAAATCCACAAAGGTGGAATTAAGCTGGTCTCCCTTTCAGAAGGCTTACCTGGAAGATTGCATAAAGAATCTCAAAAGAGAGCTAGAAGAAAATTGGGGAAATAAACTGAGAGCAGTGCAAGAAGGAAACATCGCCCTGCAACAGAGATGTGAAAAACTGGAAAATAAGTCTGGTGAATCGGAAAAAGACAAAAATTCACTGAAAAACAAAATTAGTGAATTGGTAAAAGACAAAAATTCACTGAAAAATAAAATTGGCAAAATGGAAAAAGAATGCAATGAACCAAAAAATTCATTTGGCCAGTTACAAAAGGAGCTAAAAAAAATAACTGAAGGAAATAATACCTTAAAAATTAAAATTGAGGGGCGGAGCCAAGATGGCGGAGTGAAAAGGTGACTTTCTGCCTCTCCTCCGAATCTTCTCTCAAATCAACAATAAAATAAGCCTCTGAACTGATCTTCAAGTCAACGAACTCAGAAATATTTGGGCACGGCTCTCTGGATAACTTCATATCAGGTTAGTCAGACTCGGGCAGAGAGATAAATAGACGAACCCTGTGCAGGCCAAAAGTGAGGGTGGGACTCAGCTCAGCTCATCGTGGCAGAAGTTCCAAACTCCAAACTCCAGATTCCAAACACCTGGAGTTTATCTGAGGCACTCGGGACACTCTGCCCTGATTGGGGGCAGGTGTTCTGGCAGACTTGCCTTGTTTAAGGAGTAATTCGGACTTAGTCCTAGCCCCCACCGGCCCAGCGCATTAAGTCAACTCACCTAAGTGCCCCAGGGCAAAGCATCTTCAGCCGCCGCTTTTTTTTCCCTACCTTAAAGAGATATCCACGCTCTCTAAAAAAAAATGATGAAGAAGCAAAAGAGAGCTCTCACAAGAAAAAAACAGCAAGGACCATCACTGGTCCCATTTTCAAAAGGCCTCTCTGGAAGATTGCATAAAGAACCTCAAAAGAGAGCTGGAGGATAAATGGGAAAATAAACTGAAATCAGTGCAAGAAGGATACAGTATCTTGCAAGAAGGATATGATGCTCTGCAAAAGAGATATGAAAAAGACACCAATTTATTAAAAAATAAAATTAGTGAAGTGGAAAAAGAATGCAATGAACAAATTGGCCAGTTACAAAAGGAGCTTAAAAAGGTAACTGAAGAAAACAACACTTTAAAAATAAGAATTGAACAAATGCAAGTGAATGACTCACTAAGACTTCAAGAATCAGTCAAACAAAAACAAAAAAATGAAAAATTAGAAGAAAATATGAAATATCTCCTAGGAAAGACAACTGACTTGGAAAATAGATCTAGGAGAGCCAATCTAAGGATTATTGGACTTCCTGAAAGCCATGATGAAAAAAAGAATCTAAACACTATCTTCCAGGAAATCCTGAAAGAAAACTGTCCTGAGATTGTAGAATCAAAGGGCAAAATCACCATTGAAAGAATTCACCGATCACCTCGTGAAAGAGAACCCAAAATTAAGACCCCAAGGAATATCGTGGCTAAATTTCAGGACTATAGCACCAAGGAACAGATTCTGCTAGCAGCTAGAAAGAAACAATTCAAATACCGAGGATCAATAATTAGAATCCCACAGGATCTGTCAGCTTCCACACTGAAGGATCAAAGGGCTTGGAACCATATATTCCGAAGGGCAAAGGAACTTGAATTACAGCCAAGAATAACCTACCCAGCTAGAATGAGCATTATCCTCCAGGGAAGAAGATGGTCATTCAATGATATAGGTGAATTTCACCTATTTCTAATGAAAAGACTGGATCTGAACAAAAAATTCGACACCCAAACACAGAACTCAAGAGATGCATAAAAAAGGTAAAAAGGAAAGGACTCTGGAGAACTTTATTTTTACTAGGGGGATACTCAAAGTTTGGGGGTATAATTAACTAGATATTACTTTGATAATATGAAAAAGAGAACTAGAGGGGAAAAGGTTGTCATACTGGGGAAAAGAGGGAAAAAGTGGTAAAATAAGATCTAAAAAAAAGGAGGTAAAAACAAGGTAAAATCTCATGAAGAGGCAAAGAAAACCTAATATAATTGAGAGAAAGAGGGGAGGAAGATTAGCACTGTGTAAATCTTACTCTCATCAGGTTGGGCTCTAAAAGTGTATATCAGACATTTGATTTCACATAGAAACTTGTGTGTTGCTAGAGGGAAGTGGGAGGGAAAGGAGGAAAAGTAAGGGACAAACTAATAGAAGGGAAAATAGAAGAATCAGGGGAAAGGAGTAAAAACAAGGGGAGGGGATCTAAAGGGTGGAGTATTGTTTGGGAGAGGGGGTCATCAAAAGCAAAGTACTGAGGTGGGGGGAAGTGTTGAAAGGGGAAAGGAAAGGGGAAAACATAACTTGGGTAAACAAGATGGCAGGAAAGAAAGAATTAGTTATTCTAACTGTGAATGTGAATGGGATGAACTCTCCCATAAAGCGGAAGCAGATATCAGACTGGATTAAAAACCAGAATCCCACAATATGTTGTCTACAAGAAACACATTTAAAACATAGTGACACATATAGGATCAAGGTAAATGGCTGGAGCAGAACTTATTATGCTTCAGGTGAACAAAAAAAAAAAGCAGGGGTAGCAATCCTTATCTCAGATCAAGTAAAAGCCAAGATAGATCTAATCAAAAGAGATAAGGAAGGAAACTATATTTTATTAAAGGGTACCATAGATAATGTAGCAATATCTATACTAAATATATATGCACCAAGTGCAATAGCACACAAATTCCTAGGGGAGAAATTAAGAGAGATGCAAGAAGAAATAGACAGCCAAACGATACTAGTGGGGGATCTCAACCTTGCTCTCTCAGAATTAGATAAATCAAACTACAAAATAAACAAGAAAGAAACTAGGCAGATAAACCATTGTTAGACAAGTTAGGTATGATAGATCTATGGAGAAAGTTGAATGGAGACAGTAGAGAGTTTACTTTTTTCTCAGCAGTCCATGGAACCTATACAAAAATTGACCATGTATTAGGGCATAAAAACCTTAAAATCAAATGCAGAAAGGCAGAAATAGTAAATGCATCCTTTTCAGATCATGATGCAATAAAAATCACATGCAATATAAGGCCAGTAGAAAATAAACCAAAAGGTAACTGGAAATTAAATAATCTAATCCTGAAGGATGAATGGGTGAAAGAGCAAATCATAGACACAATCAATAATTTCATCCAGGAGAATGACAATAAGGAGACAACATACCAAACTTTGTGGGACACGGCCAAAGCGGTTATAAGGGGCAATTTTATATCTCTAGATGCTTACTTGCATAAAATAGAGAAAGAAAAGATCAATGAATTGGGCTTATTATTAAAAAAACTAGAAAAAGAACAAATTAAAAACCCTCAATTAAATACCAAATTGGAAATTCTAAAAGTAAAAGGAGAAATTAATAAAATCGAAAATAAGAAAACTATTGAGTTAATAAATAAAAGTAAGAGTTGGTTCTATGAAAAAACCAACAAAATAGATAAGCCTTTAGTTAATTTGATGAGAAAAAGGAAAGAGGAAAATCAAATTGTTAGTCTCAAGAATGATAAGGGAGAACTTTCCTCCAATGAAGAGGGAATTAAAGCAATAATTAGGAGTTACTTTGCCCAACTTTATGCCAGTAAGTTTGATAATTTGAATGAAATGGAGAAATATCTACAAAAATATAGATTGCCAAGGTTAACAGAAGAAGATATAAATTATTTAAATAGTCCCATACTAAAAAAGAAATAGAACAAGCCATTCACCAACTCTCTAAGAAAAAATCTCCAGGGCCAGATGGATTTACATGTGAATTCTACCAAACATTCAAAGAACAATTGATTCCAATACTACACAAACTATTTGAGAAATTAAGGACAGAAGGTACACTGCAAGAATCCTTCTATGAGACCGATATGGTGCTGATAGCTAAACCAGGTAGGGTAAAAACAGAGAAAGAAAACTATAGACCAATTTCCCTAATGAATATTGATGCAAAAATTTTAAATAAGATTTTAACAATGAGATTACAGAAAGTCATCCCTAGGATAGTACATTGTGACCAAGTAGGATTTATACCAGGGATGCAGGGTTGGTTCAATATTAAGTAAACTATCAGAATAATTAATTATATTAATAACCAAATTAACAAAAACCATATGATTATCTCAATAGATGCAGAAAAAGCCTTTGACAAAATCCAACACCCTTTCCTATTAAAAACACTAGAGAGTATAGGAATAAATGGGCTTTTCCTTAAAATGATCAGTAGCATCTATTTAAAACCATCAGCAAGCATCATATGTAATGGAGACAAACTAAAACCATTCCTCATAAGATCAGGAGTGAAACAAGGCTGCACACTGTCACCATTACTATTTAATATTGTATTAGAAATGTTAGCTTTAGCAATAAGAGAAGAAAAAGAGATAAAAGAAATCAGAGTAGGTAATGAAGAAACCAAATTATCACTCTTTGCAGATGACATGATGATATACTTAGAGAACCCTAGAGACTCAACTAAAAAACTACTAGAAACAATTCACAACTTTAGCAAAGTTGCAGGAGTCAAAATTAATCCACATAAATCATCAGCATTTTTATATATTACCAACAAAGTTCAGCAGTAGGAGATACAAAAAGAAATTCCATTCTAAATAGCAGATGATAGGATATAATATTTGGGAATCTATCTGCCAAGGAAAAGTCAGAAACTATACGAACTAAATTACAAAACACTTTCCACACAAATAAAATCAGACCTAATCAATTGGAAAAATATTAAGTGCTCATGGGTAGGCAGAGCGAACATAATAAAAATGACAATACTACCCAAACTAATCTACTTATTTAGTGCCATACCAATCAAACTCCCAAGAAATTATTTTACAGATCTAGAAAAAATAGTAACAAAGTTCATTTGGAAGAACAAAAGGTCAAGGATTTCAAGGGGATTAATGAAAAAAAGTCAAATGAAGGTGGCCTTGCTGTACCAGATCTAAAACTATATTATAAAACAGCAGTCATCAAAACCGTTTGGTATTGGATAAGAAATAGAGCAGTCAATCAGTGGCACAGGATAGGTTATCAGGACAACCTAGGCATTAACCTTAACAATCTAGTGTTCGATAAACCCAAAGACCACAGCTTTTGGGATAAATACTCTCTATTTGGCAAAAACTGCTGGGAAAATTGGAAACTAGTGTGGAAGAAATTAGGGCTTGACCCATACCTAACACCACATACCAAGATAAGATCTAAATGGGTTCATGATCTAGATATAAAGAGGGACTTTGTAAGCAAGTTAGAGGAACGTAATATAGTTTATCTCTCAGACCTGTGGAGATGGAACAAATTTATGTCCAAAGAAGACTTGGAACTCCTAATTGAACATCAGATGGATAATTTTGACTATATTAAGTTAAAAAGTTTCTGTACAAACAAAACAAATGCAGACAAGATTAGGAGGGAAGCATCAAATTGCGAAATCATCTTTACATTTAATGGTTCTGATAAAGGCCTCATTTCTAAAATATATAGAGAATTGTCTCATATATATAAGAATTCAAGCCACTCTTCAATAGATAAGTGGTCAAGGGAGATGAACAGACAATTTTCAGATGATGAAATTAAAACCATCTCTAGTCATATGAAAAGTTGCTCCAAATCACTATTGATCAGAGAAATGCAAATTAAGACAACTCTGAGATTCCACTACACACCTGTCAGATTGGCTAAAATGACAGGAAAAGATAAAGATGAATGCTGGAGGGGATGTGGGAGGGCTGGGACACTAATACATTTTTGGTGGAACTGTGAACGGATCCAACCATTCTGGACAGCAATTTGGAGCTATGCTCAAAAAGTTGTCAAACTGTGCATACCCTTTGACCCAGCAGTGTTTCTACTGGGCCTATATCCCAAAGAGATCTTAGAGGAGGGAAAGGGACCCACATGTGTAAGAATGTTTTTGGCAGCCCTTTTTGTAGTGTCTAGAAACTGGAAACTGAAGGGATGCCCATCAATTGGATAGTGGCTGAATAAATTATGGTATATGAATGTTATGGAATATTATTGCTCTGTAAGAAACGACCAGCAGGACGATTTCAGAGAGGCCTTGAGGGACTTGCATGAACTGATGCTGAGTGAAACGAGCAGAACCAGGAGATCATCATGCACAGCAACAACAGTATTACATGATGATCAATTCTGATGGACATGGCTCTCTGCAATAAAGAATTGTCTCAAACCAGTTCCAATTGTTCACTGAAGAAAACCATATACACCCAGAAAGAGGGACATGAAATATGGACCACAACGTAACATTTTCATGATCTCTATTGGCATTTGCTTGCATTGTGTTCCCTTTCTCTGATTCTTTTTTTTTTCTTGTAGATAGGATTTTTCTTGCATAACTTCTCAAGCATTTCAACATTATTAACATGTAGTGGACTTACTGCCATCTAGGGGAGGGGAGGGGACTGGGGGTAAAATTTGTAATGGAAAGCTTTGTAAAGATCAAGGTTGGGGAACTACCCATACATATGTTATACAAATAAAAAGCTTAAAATAAAAAAACAAAATAAAAAAATAAAAAAAAACCTGAAAAAAAATTAAAATTGAACAAATTGAAATGAATGACTGAATAAGACTTCAAGAATCAGTCAAACAAAAGCAAAAAAAATGAAAAATAGCAGAAAATATGAAATATCTCCTAGGAAAAACAACTGACTTGGAAAACAGATCCAGGAGAGACAATCTAACAATTATTGGACTACCTGAAAGTCACAATGAATAAAAGAACCTTGATGCTATCTTCCAGGAAATCATGAAACAGAATTGCCTTGATGTTTTAGAATCAGAAGGCAAAGTTGGTATCGAAAGAATTCACCGATCATCTTCTGAAAGAGACCCCAAAATTAAAACCCCAAGGAATATCCTGGCCAAATTTCAGGACTATCGCACCAAGGAAAAGATATTACAAGCTGCTAGAAAAAAACAGTTCAAATACCGAGGAACTGTCATTAGAATTACACAGGATCTGTCAGCTTCCACATTGAAGGATAGAAGGGCCTGGAATCAGATATTCCGAAAGGCAAAAGAACATGGATTATAGCCAAGAATAAGCTATCCAGCTAGAATGACCATCATCTTCCAGGGAAGAAGATGGTCATTCAATGATACAGGAGAATTTCACCTATTTCTAATGAAAAGACCAGATCTGAACAAAAAATTTGTGCTCCAAACACAGAACTCTAGAGAAGCATAAAAAGGTAAAAAGGAAAGAACTCTCAAAAACTATATCTCTACTAGTGGTATCCTTAAAGAATGGGGGTATAATTTGATTTTACTTTGATAACAATCGAAAAGAAATTAGAGGTCAAAGGTATATCATACTGTAAAAAAAAGGGTGGGAGGGGAAAGGAGGTAAAATAAAGTAAAAAAAAGGAGGTAAAATAAGGCAAAGGCTCATGAAGAGACATAGAAAATCTCATATAATTGAGGGAAAGAAGGGAAGGTGATGAGTATTGTGTAAATCTTACTCTCATTAGATTGGGCTCTAAAAGAGCATATCAGACATATTTGAGTTCAGGGAAAAACTTGGCCCTCTCTATAGGGAAGTAGGAGGGAAAGGAGGAAAAGAAAGGGATAAATTAATAGAAGGATTAGAGGAAAGGTGTATAAAAAAGGGAGGGTTCTAAAGGGGGAGGACTGTTAGAGGGAGGTGGTCATCAAAAATAAAATACTAGGGAGGGGGGAAGGGAGTAAGGGGAAAGGGAAGAGAAAAATATAACTGTGGGTAAATAAGATGGCAGGAAATATAGATATAGTCATTTTAACTGTGAATATGAATGGGATGAAATCTCCCATAAAACGGAAATGGATAGCAGACTGGATTAAAAGCCAGAATCCTACAATATGTTGTTTACAAGAAACACATTTATAACATAGAGATACATACAGAATGAAGGTAAAGGGCTGGAGCAGAATCTTTTAAGCTTCAAGTGAACAAAAAAAAAGCAGGGGTAGCAATCCTTATCTCAGATCAAGTAAAAGCAAAAATAGATCTAATTAAAAGAGTTAAGGAAGGAAATTATATTTTGCTAAAGGGTACCATATACAATGAAGCGGTATCAATACTAAACATATATGCACCAAGTGGTATAGCATCCAAATTCCTAGAGGAGAAACTAACAGAGATGCAAGGAGAAATAGACATAATACTATACTAGTGGGGGATCTCAACCTTGCTCTCTCAGAATTAGATAAATCAAACCACAAAATAAATAAGAAAGAAGTTAGGGAGATAAACAAAATGTTAGAAAAGTTAGGTATGACAGATCTCTGGAGGAAATTGAATGGGGATAGAAGGGAGTATACTTTTTTCTCAGGGGTTCATGGAACTTATATGAAAATTGATCATGTGTTAGGGCATAAAAACCTCAAAATCAAATGTAGAAAAGCAGAAATAGTAAATGTATCCTTTTCAGATCATGATGCAATAAACCTCACATGTACTATAAGGCCAGGAGAAAATAGACCAAAAGTTAATTGGAAATTAAATAATCTAATCCTGAAGAATGAATGGGTGAAAGAGCAAATCATAGACACAATCGATAATTTCATCCAGGAGAACGACAATAATGAGACAACATACCAAAATTTGTGGGATACGGCCAAAGCGGTTATAAGGGGTAACTTTATATCTCTAGATGCTTATTTGCATAAAATAGAGAAAGATAAGATCAATGAATTAGGGTTACAATTAAAAAAACTAGAAAAAGAGCAAATTAAAAACCCTCAATTAAATACCAAATTGGAAATTCTGAAAACAAAAGGGGAGATTAATAAAATTGAAAATAAGAAAACTATTGAATTATTAAATAAAACTAAGAGTTGGTTTTATGAAAAAACAAACAAAATAGATAAGCCTTTAGTTAATTTCATCAGAAAAGAAAGAGGAAAATCAAATTGTTAGTCTAAAAAATGATAATTTCCTCCAATGAAGAGGAAATTAGAGTAATAATTAGGAGTTACTTTGCCCAACTTTATGCCAATAAATTCGATAATGTAAATGAAATGGAGGAATATCTACAAAAATATAGATTGCCCAGGTTAATAGAAGAGTAAATAAATTATTTAAATAGCCCCATTTTAGAAAAAGAAATAGAACAAGCTATTAATCAACTCCCTAAGAAAAAATCTCCAGGTCCAGATGGTTTTACATGTGAATTCTACCAAACATTCAAAGAACAATTAATTCCAATACTATATGAACTATTTGAAAAAATAGAGACAGGAGGTATACTACCAAATTCCTTCTATGACACAGATATGGTGCTGATAGCTAAACCAGGTAGGGTGAAAACAAAGAAAGAAAACTATAGACCCATTTCCCTAATGAATATTGATGCAAAAATTTTAAATAAGATTTTAGCAACGAGATTACAGAAAGTTATCTCCAGGATAATACATCTTGACCAGGTGGGATTTATACCAGGAATGCAGGGCTTGTTCAATATCAGGAAAACCATCAGCATAATCAATTATATTAATAACCAAACTAACAAAAATCATATGATTATCTCCATAGATGCAGAAAAAGCATTCAATAAAATCCAACACCCATTCCTATTAAAAACACTAGAGAGTATAGGAATAAAATAAATAAATTTTCCTTAAAATGATTAGTAGCATCTACTTAAAACCATCAGCAAGTATCATATGTAATGGAGACAAACTAGAACCATTCCCAATAAGATCAGGAATGAAACAAGGCTGCCCACTGTCACCATTACTATTTAATATTGTATTAGAAATGTTAAATTTGGCAATAAGAGAAGAAAAAGAGATAAAAGGAATTAGAGTAGGTAATGAACAAACCAAATTATCACTCTTTGCAGATGACATAATGGTATACTTAGAGAACCCTAGAGACTCAACTAAAAAAACTACTAGAAACAATTCACAACTTTAGTAAAGTTGCAGGATTCAAAATTAATCCACATAAATCATCAGCATTTTTATATATTACCAACAAAGTTCAGCAGCAAGAGATAGAAAAAGAAATTCCATTCAGAATAACAGATGATAGCATAAAATATTTGGGAATCTATCTACCAAGAAAATGTCAGAACCTATATGAACTAAACTACAAAACACTTTCCACACAAATAAAATCAGACCTAGTCAATTGGAAAAACATTAAGTGCTCGTGGGTAGGCTGAGCGAATATAATAAAAATGACAATACTACCCAAACTCATTTACTTATTTAGTGCCATACCAATCAAACTCTCAAGAAATTATTTTACAGATCTAGAAAAAATAGTAGCAAAGTTCATTTGGAAGAACAAAAGGTCAGGGATTTCAAGGGAATTAATGAAAAAAAAAAAAGACAGATGAAGGTGGCCTTGCTGTACCAGATATAAAACTATATTGTAAAGGAGCGGTCATCAAAACCATTTGGTACTGGCTGAGAAATAGAGCAGTCG
>JAJPUD010009887.1:17813-33645 GCA_023553655.1 Myrmecobius fasciatus | reverse complement strand
AGCGGTCATCAAAACCATTTGGTACTGGCTGAGAAATAGAGCAGTCGATCAGTGGCATAGAATAGCATATCCGGACAAGCTAGGTAATAACGTTAGCAATTTAGTGTTTGATAAACCCAAAGACCCCAGCTTTTGGGATAAGTACTCACTATTGGGCAAAATCTGCTGGGATAATTGGAAACTAGTATGGAAGAAATTAAGGCTGGACCCACACCTAACACCACACACCAAGATAAGATCTAAATGGGTTCATGATCTAGATATAAAGAGTGATATTATAACCAAATTAGAGGAACATAGAAGAGTTTACCTCTGAGACCTATGGAGAAGGAATAAATTTATGTCCAAAGAAGATCTGGAACTCTTAATTGAACACAAGATAGATAATTTTGATGACATTAAGTTAAAAAGTTTCTGTGCTAACAAAACTAATGCAGACAAGATTAGGAGGGAAGCATCAAATTGGGAAATCTTTATATTTAAGGGTTCTGATAAAGGTCTCATCTCTAAGATATATAGAGAATTGTCTCACATTTATAAGAATTCAAGCCATTCTCCAATTGATAAATGGTCAAAGGATATGAACAGACAATTTTCAGTTGATGATATTAAAACCATCTCTAGTCATATGAAAAGTTGTTCCAAATCACTATTGATCAGAGAAATGCAAATTAAGACAACTCTGAGGTGCCACTACACACCTGTAAGATTGGCTAAAATGACAGGAAAAGATAACGATGAATGTTGGAGGGGATATGGGAAGACTGGGACACTGATGCATTGTTGGTGGAGCTGTGAATGGATCCAACCATTCTGGAGAGCAATTTGGAGCTATGCTCAAAAAGTTATCAAACTGTGCATACCCTTTGACCTAGCAGTGTTTCTATTGGGCTTATATCCCAAAGAAATCATAAGGGAAGGAAAGGGCCCCACATGTGCAAGAATGTTTGTGGCAGCTCTTTTGTAAGTAGCTAGAAACTGGAAACTGAGTGGATGCCCATCAATTGGAGAGTGCCCGAGTAAATTATGGTATATGAATGTTATGGAATATTATTGCTCTGTAAGAAACGACCAGCAGGACCATTTCAGAGAGGCCTGGAGAGACTTGCATGAACTGATGCTGAGTGAGATCAGCAGAACCAGGAGATCGTTGTACACGGCAACAACAATACTATATGAGGATCAGTTCTAAGGGACATGACTCTCTTCAACAATGAAATGCTTCAAACCAATTCCAATTGTTCAGTGAAGAAGGCCATATACACCCAGCGAGAGGGATGTGAAATGTGGACCGCAACATAACATTTTCATGTTCTCTATTGATGTTTGCTTGCATTGTATTTCCTTTATCGGATTATTCTTTCTTATAAATACGATTTCTCCTGAACAAAAAAAAATGAAGTGTGGCAATAACTATACATATATTTGATTTAAGTATTCTAACATAATTAACATGTAGTGGATATCCTGCTATCTAGGGGAGGGGTGGGCAGTAGGGGAGAAAAATTTGTAACAGAAAGCTTTGTAAGGGTTAATGTTTAGGAATTACCCATACATATTTTTTGCAAATAAAAAGTATTAATAAAAAAATTAAAAATTAAAAAATTAAAATTAAAATAGTTGGTAGAACACAACTCCCCCTCCAAAAAAGAAGATACCTTTCTGACTGCAGGCTTAGCATTCTACTTGCTGTACCTCATAGCTATTCTGAAAGTAATAATAGCAATTTATTTTTAAAATAAATTTGTCTGATGATTTTTGTCATTATATCATCATATCTAATCCCCCTCACATAGGAAAACATTTTCTGACACAGAAAAGCAATTAAGCAAAGACATTTTATATAGAGACCATGTCTAAAAATGTTTGCAATAAAAACATAGAAAAAGAAGAGACTATGGAGTCCTGGTTCATGGACAAATAATTTTAGCTGAGTGAGAAAAGGAATGATTCAACAAAAAAAAGAAAAATTATTCAAATAAACAAATGAAAAAGGAAAAAAAGGAAAAATAGCCAAGATATTGGTCAGATTATCAAAAGGATAGAAGAATAAATGTAGGAAAAGGAAGAGAAGGGAGATGACTACATTAGCATAACGAAATAAATAGCTGAGACCAAGAATGAGAACTTAAATGAAATTATTTTTTTTCTAAAAAACACCATTCCATCTTCTATATTATGCATTTACCATATAACCACATTCCACTGATATATTATTCTATTAATCCAGACAAGTTTTTTAAAAAAGGATATTAAATTGTTCCGGTATGATCTGTTCTTAAAAAAAGCCATTATGGTGTTGGTGTTGAATTGTTTATTAATTATTATTACCAAGTTATTTTCTAAAGGAACTTGAAGACATAGTGATCAAAAGAACCAGAGAAAAATCCTATGTATATTTTACATATAATGTTAATATTATTTTCAGTCTAAACAGGTTACAAGTAAAAATGTCAGACAAAAATTACACACATATGCTTCTTACTAAAATACTAAAATTATAACCTATTCATAAACATCTCCTCAGGGTAAAAAGCAACTGTGCCTTCTACATTCCAAATATTTTCTCCAATCACTAGATTTCACATAAGAAATCATGTCTCCTTTTAAGTGAAATCACAATACTGAGTGTCTTTGTGTGTATGTGTGTGTGTGTATTAATAAAAGATTTTCTGGTGGTTAGCTAAATCTAACAGAAAAATAAATAATAAGTAATACATACAGTTGAATGATTTATTAAATAAGTAGAGCTGATTGGCCCATAGCACCTTTTGAATCAAAATATAGAAGAATGCAAATATTTCTAAGCATCATACAGTATCTTTACAAAACTTGACTGTGTACTAGAATTTAAAATGATCACAAAAATTTTAAGTTCAATATATTTACTTTAGATGTCATAAAGCAATAAAACTATTAATAAATGAATAAATTATAAGCAAAAGAAACAAATAATTAATTACATTAAGTTTCTCTCATAAAAATGAAATGAAGATTAAAATGAAAAAGAGGGTCATCTAGAAACAAAAGAAAATTTTAAGTGCTGTCAATATTGTTCTTGAAAATTTGTATATGAATGAGGGAGATTCATAAAATATAGCCCTAAGTAGTTTCCATCAAATAAAGAATTGGATCATATCTTATTTATTCTGAAAAGTATGTGAATTATTTAAAAACTGTTCCATCAATACCCTTTAGCATACTTGGACAGTATTTATAGTATTAAACAAAACACTGGAGAATGAGCTCTTTATGTAAATATAAAATATATACATTTTAATAAAAAATGATATTGCACAGTGGGAAAAAGGGAGTAAAAAACCACCAAGGAAAAAAATGTCCATCTTCATAGTTCTAAAAGGAAGAGAGAAAGAGAGAAGACACACTCAGATGCTTGTCTCACAGCAAATGAGAATCCACCTACATGTAGGTGGGTGGATGGAGGAATTGAACTACCATCTGCTTGCTGTCAGTCTGTTTGTGTCCTAGTTGCTCGTGCTCCATCTAGCTGTGTTCTCACTTGAACAGTTTCTCCTCTCTTTACTCATGTCCCAATGACCCCAAACTTCATATGAATACAAGATTTCATTTTCTTTTATCACAAAACTTTTCAGCCACAACTGGGACTTTTTCCCTTGAGCTCCTTCTCTATTCCATACCAGGGAGTTAACTTAGTCTCTGAAAACTTGTTGAAGGAATTACATATAGATGTCATGCTTATCAGAGTTTCAAATGGCACAGTCCTGGAAAGGAGAATGAACTTAATAGATGACAGGCTAGTTTGACCTTAATAAGTTGAAATTTAATAAGAAAAAGTATAAAGTCTCACATTTCACAAGTACAAAATGGGGGCAGGGGTGTCTTATCTTTTAAAAAAAGATATCTTTTCTTTAATTAATAAGCATTATGTATATACATATATATATAGAGAGAGAGACAGAGAGACAGAGACAGAGAGACAGAGAGAAAGAGAGAGAAAGAGAGAGACAGAGACAGAGAGACAGAGACAGAGAGACAGAGGCAGAGGCAGACAGACACACACACACATACAGAGAGAGAGAGAGAGAGAGAGAGAAAGAGAGAGAGAGAGAGAGTGCTATAGTGCTTGTTTTGTGATTTAAGCTGTTTGTGATCTAAGGCTGCATTGGTCAATTAGTTGGTCAATAAACCTTACTTTGTGGAAGATGCTATACTAAGCATTAGAAGCACAAAGAAAAATGCAAGATTTTCCTTGCTCTTAAGTAACTCCAATGTAATAGGGAAAATAATATGAAAATAACAATATACAAATAAGTTAGCATAAGAATAGGAAATAATAGTGGGAAAGCACTAGAATTAAGGGATATTAGGAAAGGCTTTCTATAGAAGTTAAGCTTTAGTTGGGACTTGAAGGAAGTCATGGGAACTTAGAGGCAGGGATGAGCAAGATGAGGAAGGAGAGCATCCCATGCTTGGGAAATAGCCCAATGAAAATGTCCAGAGTCAGGAGATGGAGCAAAAACAATGACTACAATGTCACTAGATTGCAGATTAGAGAGCTGTGAAGGGGGAAAGGGAAGAGCTGTGGTGTTAAAAGATTAGAAAAGTGGTAGAAAAAGGTTTACAATAACCTTTGAATGTTAAAGAAGGGATTTTGTATTTGATCCTACAGACAACAGGAATTCCCTTGAGTTTATTGACTGGGGAGAAGGGATAACTAGTTAATACTAGTCTTTAAAGAAGATCCCTTTGACAGCTAAGTGGAAAATGGTTTGGAATGGGGAGAGACTTCTAGCAAGCAGACCAACAAGGACTAATGCAAACATAGAGATGAAAGCCTGCCCTGGGGTAATGACAATATCAGAGGAGAAAGGGAGCATATTTGAGAGCTATTACAAAGTTAAAATTCACAGGCTTTATCATCAGATTGAATATGTGGAATGAGATAGAATAAGGATTTTAAGATAAAATGCATGCTCTGAATCTAGTAGACTAGGAAGATGGTCGTTTTCTAAGTAGAAATAGGAAAGTTTAGAAGAAGTAATATTTGGAATAAAAGATGAGATATTTGGGACATATTAAGTTTAAGAGAGCTACAGGATATCCAATTTGAGATGTTTAAGAGGTAATTGGAAATGTGAGACTTAAGGGCAATAGAGAATTTAGGGCCATATAAGTAGATGTAAGAATCATCAGCATAGAGATCATAACAGAATTCATAGCAGCTGATGAAATCATCAAGTTAAATAATGTAAAGATAAAAGAAGGTCTATGAAAGAGCCCTATGGGACGCTTACTCCTATTGTGAGTAACCTAAATGAAGAAACAATTAAGGAGACTGAAAAGGAATTCCTACTATCCATAGTAGCCAAGATGAATACCTGAATAGAGGCAGGTAATCTACCTCCAATATGCTCATACCAACAACTACAAACAAAAAACCTAAAGATAGCACCAGATTAAATGATAAGTAATATATCAGTGAATTTAATTTTAAAAAGTCAGCCAACAGGACTTGACAGAAATCAAGTAAAAAGGAATTGAATGTGGCAGAAAAATCAGACCAAGCCTTAGACCTATGCCAGCTTTTCTCCTATTGTTCCCCCAAAGAGTGGTATGACTCTGTGAAGATACTTGCTAATAGCTAGGGTAATAGAAAGAAATATTGACACTTTGGATAGCAGAGAGAGACCCAAAGCCTCCCAAAGTGTCAGAGGCTATCATCTAGAAGGATATTTTTCCAGTAAAAGATCATTGTTTATTTTTAAGGAGTTGATAAAGCACTCCTATTTTTAGCTTAGTAGAGATTACTCTTAAGAACTAAAGAAGCTTATAAACAAAAAAGGGGGGTAGGATTATTCAAATCACACTAAGACAGGTTGGAGAAACTGAATTTTTCTAAGCCCTCCAGCATGAATTTCCTCTAGAATCATACTTCAATTTGAGAGAAAGATGAAAAATAAAAATAAAATAGAAGTAGATATATACAAATGGGATAGATTATATAATTAAGAAGTCAAACCAGCAAATGTAATCCTACAATTTTTGAGATGAAGAATTTGTTATAGTAAATATTGTCCAAGATAGTAAATAATGAAGTAAAAATTCAAAGGAATCAAACCCAACTGCCAAACTTCCAATACAGTTTCTATCCATAATATCAGAAGATCTTAGTCTCCTTTCATAATAATGTCCTATTATTTGTAAGGTAGAACTTCAAAGTGAAGAAGAAATATTCATTGACATCTGCAAATAATGTTTGGGGTGCCAGCTTTCCTCCTATTGCTCCCCAAAAGAGTAGTATCACTCTGTGAGGAGACTTGCTAATAACTAGGGTAATAGAAAGGAATATTGACACCTTGGATGGCAGAGAGAGAGAGACCTGGAACTATACCCCATCCTAAGAAAGTGTCTCAGTTTCTTAACTTTTATTTAGGTTTCTGATAATTAAATTAATTAGTAAATTTGCCTTTGAGCACCAAAAGCTATTTATTAAGATACATAAAAAACTATATACAATAAAGTAACTCAAGTGTACTAACAGGCTATGGAAAACTATTTGTACTACAAGGATGGGGTTTTAGTAAAATGACAAAAAAATAAGCCATCCATTTGTTTGTAAAAAGAAACTCATATACTGTTATAAAATGGATTTCTTTGAAACCAAAATGATGGTCTTCAGTGTAGCTATTCTAACCACAATTAGAGATGCTTACATTATTACCTCTCATGAAAAAAAACTAAAAATGAACTAGCAAAGAACACAGAATTAAAACACTGAAACATCTTTTGGGAACAGGGAAGACCAGGGTTCATCTTCAGGGGAGGACAGTTTAGTTAAAAAAATTTCTACCCCAAAAGAGTAATGTGAAATGACTCCCTGCCCAAAGAGAATTTATAGAAGAACTCAAAAAAGAATTCAAAAACCAGAAACAGTGAGGAAAAACAAAAAATAAAAATGAAAACAATCCAAGAAAAACAAGATTATGAAAAAAAATTAACCAACTAGAAAAAGAGGTAGAATCTCAAATACAAAAATAATACTTTGAAAATTAGAATTGGACAAAGGAAAGCCATTGAGGCTATGAGATCAAGAAATAAAGAATGAGAAAATAGAACAGAACAGTAAACATCTTATAAGAAAAGTGACAGATTTGGAGAACAGATCAAGAAAAGAAAATGTAAGAATAATTGGACTGCCAGAAAGTTGTGACCAAAAAAGAGAACCTTGACACGATTATGCAGGAAATAATCCAAGAAAATTGTCCTGGACAGCTAGAACATGAAAAGAAAATAGAAATAGAAAAAATCCACCAATTACAACCTCAAAGAGATCTTTTGTGAAAAACACACAGGAATATTATTGCCAAATTTCAAAACCCCCAGATCTAAGGGAAAACTTTGTGCAAGAAACAAGAGAAAAACAATTCAAATACATTAGAGTTACAATTACAATTGTACAATACTTATCAGCCACAGTAAAAGACCATAGGTTCTGGAATCATATCAACCAATAATTAAAAGAACTATACCTGTGGCTGAAAATACCACATACAGTAAAATTATTTATAATTTTGAATGGAGAAAATGGATATTCATTGAACTTACAAATTTTGAGGACTTTTTATCAACCAAACCCAAATTTAACAGAAAATTTAACATGTAAGAGCCAATATCAAAGATCATTTTTAAGGAACTCAACATGGACCAACTGTTTGAACATGTACAAATAGTTTATGCTTTTTTCACATGGGAAATGTATATTATATGTTTATATTTACATCTAGGGTAGCTCAAAAGAAAGATTGGCAGACTTGAGGTACAAATCATAATCATGTTATACAAATGAGGTGGAAAGAAAAAATAGACATTGAAGCATTAGAGAGCTCATAGTACTGAAAACCTACTCATATTGGGAATGAGTTCAACAGGCAACCCTACATTTGTATAAGGAATAGCACCCTCCAAAATCTATAAAGGAATAAGGGATAAAGTATGGGCAAATGAGAAAGTGAGGGGAAAAAACAAGGGAGGGATCCTTAGGTGGGAAGAGGTTAAGTAATAGTATGGCAAGTTATGGAACATAATTTAATTAAAGAGTCAGCAGGGATAGGAAAGACTATGTGTCTTTTATATGTATGTGGTGTGTGTGCATATATGCATATATCTATATATGTATACATAAATATATATTTTCTTAACTGTAGCTTGATGAGGGGTGGGAGGAATGAAATGGAGAAAAAAGAATAAAGTAAATAAAGTACACAGCAGAGAACCAAAGAACAATTTACAAGGAAACAGCCAAAAAAAAAAGAACATTCATGAATATAATTTCTTCTGCAAATATATATACTTTTCTGATCTGATAATCTCTTGTTATATATTTTGAATCCTCCCTGATGTTCTGCTGGGCATATGACATAATGTTCTCCTTTGTGTTGTTTTATTTTGTTTTGTATTCCTTTTCTAATTTTTTAAAAAAAGATTGTGGTGAAGATCAAATGAGTCCATAATTATTCTCCTCTAACCTGCCTTCACTACTTTCAGATTTGTCTGACTTCTCCACCATGACCCAAAGAGTTCATTGTAGGGGAAAAAGTAATCATTTTGGAAGATTCTTATTAGCCTTAGTATTCCACTTCATTACTACCTCTTGTCTCTATGATTGGAAAATGGAGCCATGAATTCAAAAACCTTCACTGAAGAAGAAAGTTCAGCTCAGATATCTCATTTCTTACCCAAATGCACTATTTTGGGACTTCTCTGACTTCACTATACCTTCAAATCAGGTTTCCCCTTTCCTCTTTCTTTTTATTTTTCAACTTTTTTGTGTGATGTTTTCTCCCATTATGTTGTAAGTTCCCTGAGAGGAATAACTGTATTTCTTTTCTTTTATAATATCTCCACTGTCTAACACAATTCTCAGCACATAGTAGGTACTTAAATGCTTATCGACTATTGATTTTAATAAATGGTTATTGACTATAGCATTTGTCCTTTTTAAAATATTTCATAAAGATCAGCTTTTTTTCTGTTGATTTTCCTTTCAAAAAAGATTCTTCCTGGTATAATGTGAGCAGCATAATTATAAATTAAGAACTTGGTGCCAAATTCCTGTTTAATGTGAATCCCAGTATTTTAATGAGTTCTTCAGTCAACTACAATTCACATTTAAACAAAATATTTTAAAGTTTATAAAGCATTAATTAAAAAGTAAATCATGTCCCTTTTGCTATAGGCATTTCTGATACGGGGTTTACATATGAATGCACTGTATTTAGAGACAATTTCTACACCATCTGCATTTACTATTTCTTTTTATTCCAGTATTCTAAGTTCAAAGTATCTGGAACTTCATCAATGTGAGTATTGTTGACAACACTATCTATAGTGACTTATTTTGCCTATTTATCCTATGTTATTTTGTTTATATACTCTTACAGATTTCCCCCACAGGCCTTATATAAAAGCCTTCCTGAAATGCTATTGATATTTCAGGGATACCATTGGAGTACACAGGTTGTGCTCTAGACCAGCCTTTAGTGTTGCACTGTCAGACCTTCTTTACATTTCTTCCTTTCTTTTTTCTTTCGAATTTTTCTCCAAATCTCTCTTCATTTTTTTTCTTTCTCTCAATTTCTGCAAATTTTTCAAGTTTACAAAGAAAGTTGTCTTCTCACCTTACATATCAATGAAAAGAGAACTATGCAAGTGATCTCTGAACAAAACAATATATTGATATCTCTGTGTGTGTTTAAATTTGATATAGGAAATGTATGAAAAGGACTTCCAAGAACCAAGATGATGGAGTAAGCAGAAAATTATCATAACTATATAATATTTGCCTCTAAACAATCATAAAACAGTGCCCCAAAACAAATCCTTAAACAGCAGAAACAGCAAAAAGACGGGTGAATCAATTTTTGAGCTCAAGAAACTTGAAAGATCAGCAAGAAGGTCTTTCTTACTCAGGTAAAAGGAGAATACCATATAGGACAGAGAACATCCCAGGAAGCAAGTAGCAAGCCTTATCTTACAAAGCCAGCAATATCTCCTAGGCCCCAGTGCAGTGGAGCGATCCAGTGCCCACATCAGTATCCCCTAACCTCCAACTATGTGTCAATATAACCAGAGGAACAGGTAGAACCACCACTTGTTTAAGCATGGCCCCAGGAAAACAGGAATTTCCCAACCCTAGAGTGCCTAAGCAAATGGGCAGTTGCCTACCATGTGCTTCTTTCTAGCTTTAGCCAAATAAAAAGCTTCCAGTGGCCAGACCATCACATGCTTCAGTGTAGGTTTGGGGGAAATGCAGAAATAGTCCATCCACCCAACCACACATCAGATACCTGAACAGGATTCTGCTTAGCACCAAGTAAGCTCCCCTTCCTGTAGCATTCCTCACTTATCATCCCAGTTCCTCAGTGCAGCATCAGACAAAAGGATCCTCAGTGAGTCTCTGTGGGGAAACATCAGTGTAGCACTAGGTAAACAGCCAGGGCCAGTAGCCCCTGATATTCAAGAAATATGAGAAAGTGCTTTTTCTATCAGAGGAACAGAGCTAAAATTTGAAGGAAAGGAAAAAAGTCAAAAAATTGAATAAAACAACAATAGCAAAAAGATTCTGATAATAAAAAAGATATTATGATGACAGAAAATATCAAGACACAAACTCAGTAGAGGATAATTAATGTCAAAACATCTATGGGCAAAACCACAAAGAAAAATGAGAAGTGGTCTTAAAACCAGGAAAGGAAAAACAACTCATGGAAAAGCTCAAATAGGAACTTAAAAATAATATGAGAGATAGAAAACAAAAAGTTTACAACTTAGAAAAAGAAAATAACTTCTTAAAAGTAGAACTGGCAAAATGGAAAAAGAAATACAAAAATCCACTAAAGAAAACAACTCCTTAAAAAGTATAATTCATCAAATAGAAAAGAAAGTACAAAAGACAACTGAGGAAAACAACTCTTAAAAGTTAGAATTAGGCAAGTGAAAGTCAATGACTCTCTGAGATATCAAGAATCAAAGAATTTTAAAAATAGATAAAATATCTCATTGGAAAGATAACAAACTTGAAAAATAATTCCAAGAAAGATAATGTCAGAATCTTTGAACTATCTGAAAACTATGACCACAAAGAGGACTTAGCATCTTTTAGGAAATTATCAAGGAAAATTGCCCTAATGTCCTGAAACCAGAGAGCAAAATAGACATGGAAATAATCCACTGATTATCTCAAGAGAAAAATCCAAAAATAAAAACTTCAAGGAACATAACAGGAAAATTACAGAAGTATCAGGTCAAAGAAAAAATATTGCAAGTGACCAGAAAGAAACAATTCAGATATAATCTTACTACCTAATTTAAGGAGATAAGTAAGGAAGCTTATCTAGCTAATAAGTATGATAGATAATAAACTAAACATATATACACCAAGTAGTAAACATCCACATTTTTAAAGGAGAAGTTAAATGGGTTACAGGTTCATGACAAAAAAAAAGATAGACAGCGTTACAAAATGTAAAACTTGTAATTTAGGTTATGTTAAATTAAAAGGCTTTTGCTCAAACAAAAACAATGCAACCAAGATTAGAAGGAAAGCAGAAAGCTGTGAAAAAATCTTTACAAAAAGTATCACTGATAAAGGCCTCATTTCTCAAATACATAGAAAACTGAGTGAAATTTATAAGAAAACAAGCCATTTCTCAACTGATAAATGGCTAATTGATAAATGATAATTTTCAGGTGAAGAAATGAATGCTGCAGGGTGATTTCAGAGAGGCCTGGAGAGACTTGCATGAACTGATGCTGAATGAAGTGAGCAGAACCAGGAGATCATTTTTCACGGCAACAACAATACTATATGATGATCAGTTTTGATGGACATGACTCTCTTCAACAATGAAATACTTCAAACCAGTTCCAATTGTTCAGTGAAGAAAGCCATATACACCCAGAGAAAGGGATGTGAAATGTGGAGCACAACATATCAATTTCATGCTCTCTATTGATGTTTGCTTGTATTGTATTTCCTTTAACTGATTATTCTTTCCTGTAGATATGATTTCTCCTGCATAAAAATGATGTGTGGAAATAAGTATACATATATTCGATTTCTTAAGTATTTTAACATAATTAACATGTAGTGGATAGCCTGCCATCTAGGGGAGGGGTGGGGAGTAGGGGGGAAAAATTTGTAACAGAAAGCTTTGTAAGGGTTAATGTTGAAGAATTACCCATACATATGTTTTGCAAATAAAAAGTATTAATATAAAAAAAAGAAATGAAAGCTATCTACATTTGGAAAAAAGTCCTTTAAATCACTTTTGATTAAATACAACTTAATGAACCTCTGAGGTACCAATTCACCCCCAATCGTATTGGCTAACATAATAAAAAAATGTGGGAGTAGTCACTGTTAGCGATATGAATTGATCCAATCATCCAGGAGAGCAGTTTAGAATTATGCATATCCTTTGATCCACAGTATCTCTATTAGGTCTGAATGCTAAAGAGATCATTAAAAAGGGGGAAAGAAACTGCATGTGCAAAAAATATTTATAGCAGCTCTTTTTTGGTGACAAATATTGAAAAATTGAGAGGATGCCCATCAATTGGAGAACAGCTGGACAAGTTGTGATATAGGAATGTAATGGTACACTATGGTGCAATAAGAAATGATGAAAAGACACATTTCAGAAAAAAACTTGAAAGGAATTGTACAAACTTACGCAAAGTGAAATGAGAACAGGAAAACATACACAGGGCCAGCAACATTGCGTAATGATCAACTATGAATGGCTCATCTCTTCTCAGAAACAAAATTATCAAGACAAGCACAAAAGAGTCATGAAGGAAAATGCTATCCACAATCAGATAAAGAACCAATGGAGTCTGAATGTGCATCAAAGTAAACTTTTTTCACTTTATTCTTTTCCAAGTTTTTCCCCCTTTGATCTATTTGTTCTATCATAACTCTGATTAATATGGAAATGCGTTTCACATGATAGCAAATGCATAACCTATATCAAATTGCCTTTCATTTTAAGAAGAGGCAGGGGAAAGGGAGGGAAAAATTTGGAACTTAAAAAATCTTTTTAAAAAATAAATACTAAAAATTGCCTTGACATGTAATTGGGAAAAAAGAAAATAATGTAAAATAGGAAAAAAGAAAATATATGAAGACAAAATAAAATCATTAATAAAGAATTGAAAATCATGTTCAAATAAAAGATAGAGAAATTAACATATCATAACTATAATCATAGTGATACTCTCTATAAAAATGTTCTCAGAAGCAACACAGTAGGACCATGTAAAAGTTTGATGTCTACTGCAAAGTCTCTTTTATACTCTTGATAACTAAACTTTTTGAACAAGATTATAGTTTAACCCACACTAATTTGAGGTTGAAAGAATAGTAGGATTATTTTACCTAAAGAATCACAATTGCTTTAAACACTATCAGAATCAGGTTGGGCAAGGAAGTTGGAACAACTGCCAATAATATCCTTTCACTGTGACTCCATATCTGGCCTGGTATCATTATGAAGTGACAAGCGTGAAGCACAGATTCATAGGGCAAGGATATTTTCCATGCTTGTGGTCAGCAATAGAAATATCAGAAATGTTTCTGTAGCTATCAATATTAAAATAACTGTGTCAAACTTTGATTTTAGAGAATGAAAATAACCATCAGGATCTAAAAAGTTATGATGGGTCCTGTTATAATGATGTTCTAAAATCATAATTAAAGAGATGGAAATATAGGGACCAAATATGTCTCGAGCACGAATGGTGAAGTAAAAAATATACTTGACAGTTGAGTGGTAAAGACAATTTAGTATGGGATACAAAGAACAGGCAATAAAGGTACACTAAACATGACATGAAAAATTCATTACCTAAAGATGGCGGAGTGAAAACATGACTCTCTGTGTCCTCCTCCAATCTTCTCTCAAATCAACAATAAAATAAGCCTCTGAACTGATCTTCAAGTAAAAGACTCCAGAAACATTAGGACACTGCTTGCAGATATCTCTGAAGAACTTCATATCAGGTCTGTTTAACTCGGGCAGAGGGATAAACACTTCACTTGGTGAAACCCAGAAGTGAGGGTGGTTCAGCTCAGAGTGGCAGAAACTCCAAACTCCAAACTCCAAACACCTGGAGTTTATCTGAGGCACTCAGGACACTCTGCTCTGATTGGGGGTAGGTGGTCTGGTAGACTTGCCTTGTTTAAGGAGTAATTCAGACTTAGTCCTAACCCCCACCAGCACAGCATCTTAAGTTAATTCTCAGAATTGCCCCAGGGCAAACTGCCGCAGCCACCACTTTTCTAAACTTAAACAGACCTCCATGCTGTCTGAAAAAAAAATGAAGAAGCAAAAGAGAGCTCTCACCATAGACAGCTTCTATCAATAGAAAGAAGGGCAGTGCCCAGATCCTGAGATTCATTTAGACAAAACTCCAGAGGCAGTCAGCAAGGACCATCACTGGTCCCCTTTTCAAAAGGCCTTTCTGGAAGATTGAATAAAGAATCTAAAAAGAGACCTGGAGGATAAATGGGAAAATAAACTGAAATCAGTGCAAGAAGGATATAATATCTTGCAAGAAGGATATAATGCCCTGCAAAAGAGATATGAAAAAGACACCAATTTATGGAAAAACAAATTTGGTGAATTTGAAATAGACAATAATGCATTGAAAATTAAAATTAGTGAAGTGGAAAAAGAAAGTAATGAACAAACTGGCCAGTTACAAAAGGAGCTTAAAAAGGTAACAGAAGAAAACAACACTTTAAAAATAAGAATTGAACAAATGCAAGTGAATGATTCAATAAGACTTCAAGAATCAGTCAAACAAAAACAAAAAAATGAAAAATTAGAAGAAAATATGAAATATCTCCTAGGAAAAATGACTGACTTGGAAAATAGATCTAAGAGAGACAATCTAAGGATTATTGGACTTCCTGAAAGCCATGATGAAGAAAAGAATCTAAACACTGTCTTCCAGGAAATCCTGAAAGAAAACTGCCCTGAGGTTGTAGAATCAGAAGGCAAAATCACCATTGAAAGAATTCACCGATCACCTCCTGAAAGAGACCCCAAAATTGAAACCCAAAGGAATATTGTGGCTAAATGTCAGGACTATCACACCAGGGAAAAGATTTTGCTAGTAGCTAAAAAGAAACAATTCAAATACCAAGGATCAATAATTAGAATCACACACGATCTGTCAGCCTCCATATTGAAGGATCACAGGGCCTGGAACCAGATATTACGAAAGGCAAATGAACTTGGATTACAGCCAAGAATAACCTATCCAGTTAGAATGAGCATTATCCTCCAGGGAAAAAGATGGTCATTTAATGATATAGGTGAATTTCACCTATTTCTAATGAAAAGACCAGATCTGAACAAAAAATTCAACCTCCAAAAACAGAACTCAAGAGAAGCATAAAAAAGGTAAAAAGGAAAGGACTCTTAAGAACTTTATTTCTACTATGGGGATACTTAAAGTTTGGGGTATAGTTAACTAGATATTACTTTGATAATATGAAAAAGAAAACTAGAGGGGAAAGGTTATCATACTGGGGAAAAGAGGGAAAAAGTGGTAAAATAAGATTTAAAAAAGGAAGTAAAAACAAGATAATATCTCATGAAGAGGCAAAGAAAACCTAATATAATGGAGAGAACGAAGGGAGGTAGAGGAGCATTGTGTAAATCTTTCTTTCATCAGTTTGGGCTCTAAAAGTGTACATCAGACATTTGATTTCACAGAGAAACTTGTCTGTTGCTAGAGGGAAGTGGGAGGGAAAGGAGGAAAAGAAAGGGATAAACTAATA
>JAJPUD010009887.1:0-14327 GCA_023553655.1 Myrmecobius fasciatus | reverse complement strand
ATACATTGTTGGTGGAACTGTGAACTGATCCAGCCATTCTGGAGAGCAATTTGGAGCTATGCTCAAAAAGTTATCAAACTGTGCATACCCTTTGACCCAGCAGTGTTTCTACTGGGCCTATATCCCAAAGAGATCTTAGAGGAGGGAAAGGGACCCACATGTGGAAGAATATTTGTGGCAGCCCTTTTTGTAGTGGCTGGAAACTGAAAACTGAATGGATGCCCATCAATTGGAGAGTGGCTGAATAAATTATGTTATATGAATGTTTATGGAATATTATTGCTCTGTAAGAAATGACCAGCAGGATGATTTCAAAGAAGCCTGGAGAGACTTGCATGAACTGATGCTGAGTGAAATGAGCAGAACCCGGAGATCATTATACACAGAAACAACAATATTACATGATGATCAATTCTGATGGACATGGCTCTCTGCAACAAAGCATTGTCTCAAACCAGTTCCAATTTTTCAGTGAAGAAAACCATATACACCCAGAGAGAGGTATATGAAATGTGGACCACAACATAACATTTTCATGCTCTCTATTGAGGTTTGCTTGCATTGTGTTTCCTTTCTCTGATTTTCTTTTTTTTTCTTGTAGATGGGATTTTTCTTGCACAACTTGTCAAGTATTTCAACATTATTAACATGTAGTGGACTTCCTGACATCTAGGGGAGGGGACGGGACTGGGGGTAAAATTTGTAATGGAAAGCTTTGTAAAGATCAATGCTGGGAACTACCCATACATATGTTATACAAATAAAAAGCTTTAATAAAAAATATTTTAAAAAGCAAATGAGGGTGACCTAGCTGTACCAGATCTAAAACTACATGATAAAGCAGTGGTCATCAAAACCATTTGGTACTGGCTATGAAATAGAGTAGTGGATCAGTGGAATATGTTATGTTCACAGGACAAAATACTCAATGACAATAGTAATCTAGTGTTTGATAAACCTGAAGACCCCAGTTTTGGCGATAAAAACTCAGTATTTGACAAAAACTGCTGGGAAAATTGGAAACTAGTATGGAAAAAACTAGGCATTGACCCACACCTAACACCATATACCAAGATAAGGTTGAAATGGATTCATGATCTAGACATAAACAATGACATTATAAACAAATTAGAACAATGTAGGATGGTTTACCTCTCAGACCTGTGGAGGGGGAAGGAATTTGTGACGAAAGAACTAGATGTCATCATTAATCACAAAATAGATGTTTGACTATATCAAGTTAAAAAGTTTTTGTACAAACAAAATGAATTCAGACAAAATTAGAAGGGAAGCAATAAACTGGGAAAATATTTTTACATTCAAAGGTTCTGATAAAGGCCTCATTTCTAAAATATATAGAGAATTGACTCAAATATATAAGAATTCAAGCCATTCTCCAGTTGCTAAATGGTCAAAAGATATGGACAGACAATTTTCAGATGAAGAAATTGAAACTATTTGTAGTCACATGAAAAGGTGCACCAAATCACTATTGATCAGTGAAATGCAAATTAAGACAACTCTGAGGTATCACTACACACCTGTCAGATTGGCTAAGATTACAGGAAAAGATAATGACGAATGTTGGAGGGGATGTGGGAAAGCTGGGACACTAATACATTGTTGGTGGAACTGTGAATGGATCCAACCATTCTGGAGAGCAATCTGGAGCAAAGCTCAAAAAGTTATCAAACTGTGCATACCATTTGACCCAGCAGTCTTTCTATTGGGTCTATATCCCAAAGAGATCTTAAAGGAAGGAAAGGGCCCCACATGTGCAAAAAATGTTTGTGGCAGCCCTTTTTGTAGTGGCTAGAAACTGGAAACTGATGGAGAGTGGCTGAATAAATTATGGTATATGAATGTCATGGAATATTATTGTTCGGTAAGAAACAGCCAGCAGGATGATTTCAGAGAGGCCTGGAGAGACTTGCATGAACTGATGCTGAGTGAAATCAGCAGAACCAGGAGAACATTATACACAGCAACAAGAGTATACGATGATTAATCTGATGGACATGGTTCTCTTCAAACAATGTTCTCTTCAAACCAGTTCCTATTGTTCAGCGATGAAGATAGTCATATACATCCAGAGAGAGGCCTGAGGGAACTGAGTGTGAACCATAACACAGCATTCTAATGCTTTCTGTAAATAATTCCCTGCATTTTGCTTTCCTTCTTAGGTTTTTTTTTCTCTCTTTCTAGATCTGATGTTTATTGTGCAGTAAGATAACTGTATAGATATGTATACATGTATTGGATTTGTCATATAATTTAACATATTTAGCATGTATTTGATTACCTGTCATCGAGGGGTGGGGGTGGGAGGAAGGAGGGGAAAAGCTTGGAACAAAAAAAAGTTTTGCAATGGTCAATGTAGAAAAAATCACCCATATGTTTTGTAAATAAAAAGCTTTTAATAAAAAAATAAAATGGGAAAAAAAGAAAATTTCATTACCTTTTGATATAATTACTTTTTATATGGTCTGAATTAAAAACCTGGACATGTACTCACTGTAGCCAAACAAGATGGGTGGCAAGAGAGATATATAACCAATATACTGAGAAATGAGATTTAGCAATCTGTTTGTGTGTGGTTTTTTTGCTTGTGTATGTGTGTGTATGTGTGTGTGTGTGTGTGTGTGTGTGTATACTTCATACTTCAGCAGGCATCATCTGATAAAGAAGGAACACAGTGCCAAATAGTTAAGTCAGTAAAATTATATGGTTGTTATTTATTGATGCAGCCCATGCTTTGTTTTATTCACATACTTCCTTACACAGACACAGCTGCCATGATTCATTAGATACTCCTTCTGAAAGAAAAAATAAATCCTGTGACAACAGTAGCACATATTCACCACAGTGATTTCATAGATGAATTCAGGGCAAGCTCCAAATAATTCAATTTCTAAGGATTTGTGTTGGGTTCATATCACAATTTTAACCCATTTTCTCTCCAGCTCTGTTTCATGAAACTTCTCTAGGATTTCTTTCCCTTATAATATGGTGAAAAGTATAAGACCACTACGGATAAAAGACATTGAAAATAGGACCAAAGAATCTTTCCTTGAAAGCTCCAGAAAACTTTCTGAAGTTTCCATTTTTTTTGCCCAGTTTAGTTAACTTGGAAAACATAAAGAATGAGTATCATAGGATCAGACATCTAAGTGTGGAAAAGACTTGATAAGCCATCTATCCAGTGGAAATTTTGCATTTTACAAAATTAAGAGTCAGGAAGATTAAATAACATGCAAAAGATCACACAGATATCAAGTCTTAGAACTGAATTTCTTATTCTAGTCAATGCTCTTTTCATTTCAACAGTGTACATTTCTGCCATCTCCCACATCCTCATGGAGTTTCACAGAAAGAAGAAAAGTGGGAACACTTGCATTCCTTGTTCAACAAAACCTTAATTGTAATTTCTTTTTTTTTTTTTTGCTTTTTTGCTGAGGCAATTGGGGTTAAGTGACTTGCCCTAGGTCACACAGATAGGACATGCTAAGTGTCTGAGGCCAGATTTGAACTCAGGTCTTCCTGACTTCAGGGCTGGTGTTCTATCCACTCCACCACCTAGCTGCCCTCCTTAATTGTAATTTGTTGTGATTCTTTGGGTAGAAGGTTCCTTATTGGCAGGGCATTAAATATATTGATAGAACTATAATCCCCCAGTTTTGCAATCTCATCACACCTCAGAATGAGGCAATCAAAAGTGAATACATAACTGGCAAATGTTGAAGAAGCATTCAAGCCAAAGATCCATCCTTTGCAGGCTAGGCTGTCAATCTGGTTCATATGGATGTTTTGGGCAAGCATGCTTAAGCACAGTATGCTGAAAGGTCTTTCATTTAGTGATTTGTCTCTACAATTTTCCATGCACTTTGAAAGCTAGCAAAGATGCATCAGGAATTTCAATGTTTATATTATATTCAATTCTGGTCACATTTCTGAAAGACTGATTTGGTTATTTATAGCTATATAAATGTTCTCACTTTGCTGCTCAAACACTGAGAAATCATGTAGAAATAGGAGCCTCTTCCTGTAAGGGAGTCTATGTGAGAATTTCAGTCTTCTTATTATGCAAAATGCTGGGCTCTTCTCCCATTTATTTCTTGTCATCAATAACAATAATAATTAATGTTTCTAAATCAGTTTTTGCAAAAGTCTTTTCATACAGTATTTCATGTGGATCTGACAATAGTCCTACGAGGTAGATATGTTGGATAGCTTTATTTTCGTCATTGGGCAAAGCCTTTTGGCCATTTTGCCTTCAACTGTGATACTTTCACAGCTACTAAGGAATGAGGCAATTAGTTGGATCATATATAATTTGTTATTCATGCATTTATCCATATCCCTTGGCACACACACACATACACATTTAAAGAATTTATTATATGCTTTATAAATTGTGGTTATATTAATCAACAAACAAGCATTTATCAAGTGTCTGCTACATAACAGGTAGTTACTATACTGAAGACACAAAGACAAAAAAGTTAAATTAGTTCCAGGCTCCAATGAGCATACTAAAGGAAAACATGCACACAGATAAAGAAATACAAATATATATAAAGAGAATGCAAAATAAATGTGCATGTTTGTATGTATCCAAGTGGAGATTCTTTTATATCATAGACCACTTTGATAACTTTATGAAACTATAGAAACTCCTTCTCAGAATGAAGTTGTCAAATGCAAAAAAAAGAATCCATTTAACTACAAAGAAATTAATTATATTGAAATATCAATATATTAAGAGCTTTTAAAGAATTGAACTAGGGAAGTCAGGAAACAATTCATAGGGTATATGACAATTGAACTGAGTTTTTAAGAAAGATATGGGTTCCCACTGGTATTAAATGAGGAGGAAAAACTCAAGTCCTTAAAGATATGCAATACCAAAGATAGAAAATGGAATGTAATCATTCTGGCTAGAGTGTAGAGTGCGTGAAGGAAAGTGTTGTGAAATCTCAGGAAATTCATTTTTAAACTAGATTATGAAGAATGTTTACATGTTAAACAGAAGAATTTTTATTTTATGTTAAAGAGAAAAAGGGAGTGAAATTTTTGGGGGGGATGGTGGAGAGGAGAAGAGATGAGAAGGGAAAAAACTTTTAGAATCTTTCTGGAAAAGTTGGAGTAATTTAATATTTGAACTGTTTTCTCAATTTTAATTAAATAGTTTTGTGCTCATATGTTATCTGTTACTATATTGACAGCTTTGGCTTTTTGATTCTTGTTGTTGGCAGCAGGTTATAACATTGGTATAGCAGGGATTGAACACCTACTAGATTGTAAGCTCTCTGTCTTTTTTTCTCTTTTTGTATCTCTAGCATTTAGCACAGTACTGGTCAGAGTAGACAGTAAATGAATATTTATTTATTGATTGAATTGATTGACTGTAGGCATGATAGCAAAGAACATGTACCCTTGTTATTAAAAAAAAAACTTTTGTTCATTTTGTTTTTTTCTATATAAAGTAATCTGAAAATTATCTGTCTCCTATAGTAGCTCTCACATGTAGTTCCAAGAAGGTGGGCATTTGCAATAGCCATAGCCCAGAAAAACCAGTATTTTCCCAGTCACCAATGAAATGAAGTAAGGATGTATGCTTCCTCCCATGGCATGTTTTCAGTGATGTGGTCAGAAGCTTTCAGTCTCACACTCCATACCAAAATAAGGTCAAAATGGATACATGATTTAGGCATAAAGAATCATACCATAAGCAAATTAAGAGAGCAAGGGATAATTTATTTAACAGATCTTTGAAGAAGGGAGGAATTTATGACTAAAGAAGAACTAGAGAATATTATGAAAGGCAAAATGGACTTTTTTATTTGCAGATTGTTGTGCATTCAGTGCACCTCAGACAAGAGTGCAACAAAATATGAATTTATTATCTCTTGCTTGTGCTAATTTTGTCCTAACAATTAACAAGAAAATCGAGGTTCTCTATCAATCAGCACTATATTCTTCATATGCAGGACTATTGAAAATGGTTATAGAAATGGAGAAAATAGTTATAGAATTTAGAGAAATTTTGAATCCAGTGGATAAGTTCACTTCTCTTAACAGTATACTTTCCAGGGTTGTCCACATAGATGATAAGGTTATGGCACAAATTTCCAGAGCTGCTTCAGCATTTGAGAGAATCTGAAAGAATGTGTAAGAGATATTAGAATTTTATCAAACTGAAGTTTCTCCACAACCATTGTGCTGATCTCATTTTTGTATACATACAAAAACTGGACAATATACTAGCACCGTGACACAAAATTGAACTGTTTCCATTTGAATTGTTTTAGGAAGGTTTTGATGATCATCTGGCAAGATAAAGTATTGGATGCTGAGGTCCTTTTTTGAGTTAAATAATCACATATTCAAATCCTACAGCAAACAGTACAACTTTAAAGGGCTGTCCTTATTGTTTAAATGTCAAATGTACTTTTTACTAAAATATTATTTTATAGAAACCACACTTAAGGTAAGTACCCACATGCTAGTTAGTAAAAAAAGACAATAAAAAGATGCTTAAGATCACTCTGAAGAACTTTGGAATTGATTGTGAAACATGGAGACATTGCAAAAGCCCAGCATGGCTTGTCTGCATTCAAGAAGGTTCTGTGCTCCATTGAGAAAATAAGAATTGTGGTAGCTCAAAAGAAAAGTGAAATGCAAATTTAAAGATATTTCCCTCCCAAATGATCATATGGACTATTTGTGTCCAACCTATGGTAGAACCTTCTGAGCTCCTATTGATCTGATCAGCCACAGTTGGACCCACTGTGCATTGATCCCCATCATCATGAAGTCATTTTGGTCCTCTTCGAGTATGAAGGATAAACAATACCAACAACCAACAATAACATCCCCCACAGTGATTAAATCATGATATCATCATGATGGCTTTCAAGCCAAAGAAAGAAGAGGAATGCCTTGTTGTTTATGTATCTTTAGGCCCAGAATAAATTCATCAGCTTGGGATATGGCAGTTTGTAAATTAGAGTATCTAAAGTATTATAAGGTGGTTGAGGGGATTTCTATTCCCATGGATCCAAATGATTTAACACAGTGTTTAGAGCACTGGTCCTACACTCAGGCATACTTAAGTTCAAATCCAGACTCAGATACTTCCTGACTATGTGACCCTGGACAATGCACTTAACTTCTGACTACCTCAACTCTAAAGTAAGGATAATAGTAACTACCTACCATGTCATGATCAAATGAAATAATATTTATAAAATACATAACACAATACCTGGAACACAGTAGGCATTTTATATATATATATAGATATAGATATCGATATAGATATAGATACATACATGTATCTATATCTATATCTATATCTCACATATATGTGTGTGTATGTGTGTGTGTGTTCCCTTTCCTATGTCTTCTCCCTTTCCCCTTTCTTGAAAAAGGGTAACAGTCAATGTTGGGGGGAGGCAGAAAGGTGATAATCCTGTTCTGATTTCTAGACTACTTAAAGAATATTGTTCTCAGTTCAAGAAGCCAACTTTTAGAAAGAGTATTTACAAGATAGAATTTGTCCAGAAGTTGTAGATTAGAATGACAGGGATGATTAGGATATTTTTATATAATTCATCTGTCAGAAAATCCACATGTGGTAAAACATCTAATGACCAATGGAGTTTACATATGTACTTGCAGACATATACATACATGCACATATATGTGTGTGAATGAAAGCATATATGTATAAACATATATTATAACTAAAGCAGTTTATACATGCATCTTAGAAAACACAGACACACAAAGTTATTTCCCTAAATAGAATATAAATTCCATAAGAGCAGAAATCATTTAATTTTCTGTTTTTTTATCCCCAGCATCTCTAGTACAGTATTTGGGACATTGTAGGTGCTTAATAAATGCTAACTAATTAATTGATATTGCTTCTGGTGATTCCCCTGTCTTAAAAAGAATATAAATATTTTAAGAATAGGAGTTGTTTTGTTTCCATCTTTGTATTTCTAATATCTAGTATAGTACCTTGAGCATAAGAGGAGGTTAGTTTTGTTTAATTCATTGAATTGAATCTAACTATCTTCATACAAATAGTACTGATAGTTGTTTATGAGAAACTGCTCTTCCAAAATTCTATCCATAATGAAATATCTTAAAAGTAGGAAATTTGAACTAGAGTATTTATATTAAGTAGTTTATTAATTCAATTTTCTTTTTTTTTCATTTTAAATCTAGGAAATGTTCATTAGATTTGCCACTTCAAATTTTTTCTACAATGTGTAACATTTCCTCCCCTAATTTTCACTTTGGAATTGTTATAATGTTATGTTTTTCTTAATAAGATGTTTGGGGTTAGCTTCTAATGTTTTGGGATATAAATTTCTAATAAATTATTTATAGACTAAGGTCATGTTTTACAAAATGGGCTGTCTCCATTTTATCAGCAGTTCCCTGTTTTACAGCTTTAGACCATTCCAATTATGCATTTCAGCTGTTGAACATAATTGCCAGCCTTTTCTCCAATGTACAGTCACACATGGCTAAGTCATATTTGCCAGGAGAATTTGGAGATTTCCTATTTGTGGATGGTGATAAAATAGAGTTGCTTTATTAAAAAATAATCAAGAACAGATTAATTTTTTTCACCATATGAATGGTAGATTATGTATAAATCAAGCATTTTCTCCTTCCTCTAATCAAAACACATCCTCTGTAGGAAAGATTTGATCAATTGCTTTGTTGTTGTTTTTGAATCATGTCCAACTCTTTATGAGCCCATACCTATATGCATTTTTCTTGGTAAATAAATTGGAGCAAGTTTTCCATTTTCTTCTCAAGTAGATTAAGACAAACAGAGGTTAGATGACTTGCTCAGGATCACACAGATAGTAAGTTTCTGAGACCAGATGTGAATTAAGGATTCCTGACTCTAATCTACTGAGTCAATCAGCTAATTCTAGGAATTAAATATTAAACTAAACAAAGCAATTCTAAGCAGCATCATATGCAATGGTGAGTAGGGAGAGCAAAAAAAAATGATTATCCTTATGATCTCACTGTTTAAGCATGCTAAATCAGCCAAAATGTCAAATTATTAACCTGTTGAGGCACTGTAATATTTTTCAGTTAAGGGTGAACATGAAGATGAAAAATGATGGAAAAGAGCACAGTTATTTTCAGTACTGGTTATTCTCTCTATAGTTATGTGTGAGAGAAATTTTTATTGCATGGTTATATCTTTTGTCAGAATATATTTATTTTCCTGCTCTACATTTTAGAAAACCCATATCCTGTTATGCAAACAGCTTTGAAGAATGACTTTAAAGGGAGAAGACTTTCTTTTTGAATTTTCAAAATACCCATACAGGTTTTCAATGTCCATTAATAGTGATACTGTGTCTACTTATATAGCAGATTTTTCCAGTGGAGTTTGAAACACACAATTACTTCTTATTGCAAGACAAAGGAAATGACAAGGGACTGCTATCTTTAATTTCTTTTGTAACTGTCACAATGCAAAGCACAGTGCTGCCAATAATAATAATAGTTACTATTTCTATAGAACATTCATTGTAACACACCTGCAGAGTTGTCAATATAAGTATTACTATCTCCATTTGCAAAGAAAAAAGAGAGCAGAACAGAAATTCAATAAATATTGATTTGTTAAGTTATTTTTATTGAGATCTTTGTTAGATCACCTATCTTTCCCAATGCAACTTCTATCCTTTCCCTTCCCAGGGAGTCATCCTTAGTAACAAAAAAACAAAAAAACAAAAGAAAAGAAAAGAGGAAGAGGAAGAGGAAGAAAGCAATTCAGCAAAATTAACAATTCAGCAAAGCTGATCTATCATTATATGAAGGATTTCACACCCACAATTGTCTATCTCTGTAAAGGAAAGGGAGCCCTATATGTCTTCTTGAGGTCAACTTCACAATTTTTAGTCAGTTTTGCTTATATTTTTGTTTCTTTTTCCAATATATATTGTTGTGATTATTGTTTTGGTTCAGACTATTTGACTTTGATGATAGATATGGATTAAGAGCTTTGGAGGAAACAAAAATGGAAGTAGGATAAATAGCTTAAACTAGAAGGCAGAAAATTTGCTCAATTATCATACCTCATGAAAATTAGAATGGAGAAAATGGAACTTAATGACTCTAGGAAAGAAGAACATTTGAACAAAACAAAAAGATTTTTAAATAGAGAAAAAATAGAAGGTTTCACCTATTAAAAATTGATAGAAACAGGGGATAGAAGGGAAGAGATGTAATAATAATCAGATAGTTCAAAACCATGACCAAACAAGAAATCAGAAAGGTGTATTAAATCCAGATCTATTAAAACCAGACAGCAAAGTAAAAACAGAAAGAATCCAAAAGTAATTTCCTAAAATAAACCCTCAAATTAAAATTCCCAGGAATGTAACAAATTCTTAGCTTATAGTCAAAAAAAAAAAAAATACTGCAATTAGCTGTAAAATTCAAGTGTCAAAGAACCAGAGTCAGAATCACAAAATATTTGGCAATAACTATTACAAGAATACCTTGAATAAGAAATTTGAGAAGGTGAAATATAAAAGTCTAGAAGCAAGAGTAATTCTACAATATTGAGCATAATAATGCAGAATATGAACCATTAATGAAATTTTAATGGTTCTTTCAAGAATATTGGATGGAAAAACAAGAAGTGAAATTATCTTTGAAATGTAAATACAGGAAATATAAAAAGTAGAAAAATAAATTTATTTGAACAAGTGGCAATGGCTAAATGATTATGAAGCTTGCAAATTTTAATAGAGGGAGAAGAAAAAAAGTATCCTTTCAGAACCTGAATGTTGCCAAGGAAGTTAAATAATACAAACATAGGGGCTAGTGTGATTTTTGTTCTATTTTAATAGTCTTAAGAAAGAAAATAAAAGGAAGATAGAAAATTTACACATTAAGACTATAAGACATAAGAATTATATATATATATATAATTATAAGAATAATTAATAATATAAAAACTTATTTCTCATAATGAGATTGTAAATAGATAGGAAAAGTGGGGTAACCAGTATTAAATGAATGCTTATCTCTGAATAGGATAAAAGAGAGAAATAATCATGAAAGGGACAAAACAATTTCTGTTGTTGCACAGGTCTGATAGCCAGAAACCTAACAAGGTAACAGCCCAATTGTGAGAAAGCCAATTTCAGATCTCTAATGTGTTTATTCAACATCCTTTCCCACACCAGGCACCTTCCTCTGGCAAGGATGCCAACATAACACATGGACTTGTAACAAATTCAACTCTACCTCTCCAGGTTTCTGAAAAGCAAAAGGCAGAAACTTTTTCTGACTTGAGCTAAAATGGAGCATTACTCTGTGCTGTAACAGTACTCAACCAGAGAACTGACAGAGGGAAATGTGGCAGTAGAAATAGAGATGATCACAGAAGATAAAATGGACTTTTTTACCTACTTGTAATCCATCTTTTTTTTTCTAAGAATTATTTTCCCTTAATTTTTAAACATTGCTCTAATAAGTTTGTCTCACATATTTCCCTCCATCTTCTCTTCTCTCTTTTTTAAAATAATAGCTTTTTACTTTCCAAATGTTTACAAAAATAGTTTTTTACATTCACTCTTACAAAAACTTGTGTTCCAAATTTTTCTTCCTCCCTTCCCCCCACCTCCTCCCTGAGGCAGCAAGTAATCCAATATGTGTTAAACATGTACAATTCTTCTATACATATTTCCACAATTATCATACTGCACACAAAAAAATCAGATCAAAAAGAAAAAATAATAATGAGAACAAAAAGCAAATAGCCACAAAATGGTGCAAATATTGTGTTGTGATTCATATTCAGTGCCCATAGTCCTTTTCATGGATGCAAATGACTCTCTCCATGACAAGTCTATTGAAATTGATCTGAATCACCTCATCATTGAAAAGCATCTCCCTCTTTTCTTACCCGTTTGTTATGTTCTTCAATTTTCTTTTTAATACCACAAACTTCATCTTGAGAGAGGATATTATGAAGTTTAGTCTATGATGTCTTAAGACTGTTTCTACTATATCACTTTCCCCTTTTTCTCCTCATGTATTTTTAGAAAGATCTTAAGTTTATTTTACTGTGCTAGTTGTCAATGGCAAAGGTGTCTTTTTTGTTTCTTTCCTCTTTTTTCCATTGTGGTTATTTATTTCATTATCTGTGCTTCCTTGGTTGTATTTATTTATCTTTCTTACATTTTCCACTTATGGTCTTCTTTAGAGCAATATTTCAAATGCCTTGTCATTATTGAAAATCCAACATTTTTATTAATTCAACTGTATAAAGTGTGTCACCTTGGATTGCATCTTGAGATGATTTACGTTTTGAAACACATTATTATATTCCTTCCTGTTGTTTCTATTAGATACATAATAGCTGTATGTTATCTGAATTTCCTTCCTTTCATGTTTGAAAGACTTTTTTTTCTTAGTTGCTTGAAGAATCTGTTCTTTGTCAGTGGAATTATTAAATTTAACCACTGTCTTGGAGTTTGCAATGCATGCTTTTTTTTCCCCGAGGCAATTTTTGATTGACACTGTTTTCTGTCTTGAGAAGTTCAGGACAGTTTTCTTGTATCATTTCTTATATTGTAGTATTTGGGATTTTTGGTATAATGTTTTTCTGTGAGACTTGTAACATTTATTTCTATGTATCCTGTATTGCTTGGATGAAGATTTTATTTTCTTTTGTCTTTTGTCTTTGGATTGTCTTTCATTTTTATATATATTTTATTCACAATTCATTTTCTCTTTTTTTGATGACTTTTCTATTTTGGTGATTATTTAGCTTTTATCTTTCTTTGAATCATTTGCTCAGCCTGCTGCGGTCCCTTGCTCTCTTGAGAATATGCAGGATTCTCTGCTTTGACTGCTATTAACTCATTTTCATTTGTCCTGAAATATTTATCCATACATATCTGGACTCATATATCTGATCTGGAGGGCATATTCCTTTATCTTAATGTAATCCAAGCTTGCCTGGGTATGTCCCATTCATCCACTTGGAAGATCCTTTAATGGAATATTTCTAGATTATCTAACATGGAGGTATCAGTATACCTTTGATTGGCTCCTGAATCTTTAAAATTAGTAAGCCTGAGAAGGATTGTTTTTCCCTTTCTGTGGCTATTTCTGCTGCTCCTTCTTGGTGTCTCTTTTTTTCGCCATTCTATGCTGCTCTTTTTGGCCATTCTTACCTGCTGAAGGTGAAGATCACAATTCACTCCCAGCATGAGCACTTTGAACATAACCAATGTGAAAGGAACGATTTCCTTCTTATTTCTCTTTTACCCTAGTTCTGAGAAATAGAAATCAGTATAGAAATCTTCTATTCTATATGGTTCATCTTCATCAGCTTTAGGTGATCCCCAAGGGACCCAAGGTTCAAATCATGAGCATCTTTTAGTAAGTTCAAGTCATGACCATCTTGTTCACTTTTGGCATGTGAATTTAAACAAAAAAAAGTTTCAAAAATTGAAATCAACACAATAATGAATACTTTCTGGTCCTGATATTGAATTAGTTCCAAATCTACCAAATGGTATTATTACATACCATACTTTCTCATTTAGTCTATAACAATAGCATAAAATTTTGTAAAATAAGAAGCAAATAAAGAAAGACAAATGGATAAGAGACTTTGTCAGTGGTTTTGCTGGAACTCATCTATTTGCTTAATGCATTTCCCAAGTATGATATAACTTATTTTTAAATCATTTTAAAAATATTCACAAAGTCTACCTTTAATATTGTATCGTGGAATTTTATGAGAATTTTAAGTCAAGCTAAGTGTTCTACAGTTTGCAGTCTATTTTTCCCCTTATTTGAAAGAGAGCAACCTTTTTTTCCCCTGAGAACTACAACAAGTTATGCTCCTCCAGGTTTTTCAAAGACAACTGACAGTGAGTTAGCAATTATATTTGACAGTTCTTTTAAACCACTAGGATATAGGTCACCTAGCCTGGGTGCCTTGAACTCATTGAGGGCTTCTGAATGGTACTGAGTGTTATTATTTATAATGGATTTTCCACTTCCTGTTAGTCTTAATTTCCCTGCACAATAATCATTCTCCTTGGAAGAGAAAACAGAAGCAAAATAAAATTTGAATAGTGTAGCACTCTCATTGTTATATGTTGTCATTTTCTCAGCTACTCTAAACAGTGGTCTGTTCTTTGAACTTAGGTTTGCCACTAATATATTTTTTTTTGTAATGCACACTCAGTTTATTTATTTATTTTTTTTAATAAAGCTTTTTATTTGCAAAACATATGAGTGACTTTTCA
>JAJPUD010009886.1:47166-65016 GCA_023553655.1 Myrmecobius fasciatus | reverse complement strand
AAAATCCACCCCAAATGTTTCCGTAGACTATTTGTGCCCAACCTACGGTAGAATATTTCTTAGTTTATATTGGTTTGATCACACAACTGGACTCATTGTAACTTGACGCTAACACAGTGAAATCATTTTGGTCCTCTTTGAGAACAAAGGACAACAACCAACCAATTCAAGTTCTTTCCTAATCTTTCCAATTGATGGTATTCTTCTTCCCCAATTGCCCCCATTCCCTCCTCCTATGATTGTCTCCTTCTTAAGATCTTTAAAAATAAGCAAGGATTTTATTTTTTTTTCTTTGTCTTCTCAGGATTTACTACAGTGCCACTGCACAATCAGTACTCAATACATACTTATTGATTGATCAACACCTGCCCAGTTTCAGAGTGAAGAATATATTGAAACTCTTTCAGAGAGACTTTGCTGTTATTTTTTTTCATGGTTATTGTAGTTTCAAAGCTGGATATTTCAAGGCAAGAGCTGTGATCTTCTTAAAGTGTCAAATCCATCCCCCATTCCCAAACAATATATCAGTATTTTAATTGAAAAAAACGTTTATTAAAAGAAGGAAGAAAAACCAGAAATTCTTGAATGGACAAACATTAAATAGATGTTGTGAGAATTAAAAAGGTTCAAGAGACATAGGTTTTTAGAAATGTCATCATTTTATTAATAAGGCCAGTATTTTCTTAGTACAAGGATGGACATTTGGTCATCTCTCTTAAACCAAAGACTATCATGGTGTTGAGATTCACAGTTTATAGATCTTTCCAATGAGGGGCTGCTATCATCCATCATCATATCACCCTTGGACAAAGAAAAACTATAAAATGAAAATACTCAATCAAATGACTATGAATGTATGGATATATACATGTACAAGTATATATATATATATATATATATATATATATATATATATATATATATTTGTGTGTGTGTGTGTGTGTGTATGAATGGATAGATAGATATTTGGTTCCTGGAATCCTCCAAATTTCTAACTTAGAGAGAACCATAATTATATCAGTTAATCAGTCTGTCAACAAGAATGCATTGATGAGGGTCTGAACCATGGTAGGTGTGTTAGAGAGAATGGAGATATAGTCAAAAGATGTTACAAAGACAAAAATGACAGACCTTAGCAATAGCTAGAGGATGAAAGATACTGGGAAATCCAGGATGACTCCTAGGTTCTGAGCCTGAGAGAATTGAGAGAAGCGTATTAGCTACTATAATAGGTATTTATGGGGTAAGAAAATGAGTTCCATTCTAGGCATGTTTAGGTAAAGTATAAGGAAACTGGATAAGAGTTATAAAACACTTTATTGCTTTTAAATTTTTTTTTTACATTTTGAAAGCTTTTGTTTTCTCTTTCTCCCAATCTCAAATTTAGTAAAAATAATATAAATGAAAGAAAATCTCTTGTTTGGTCTGTAGTAAACAAAATGGATTCCTACATTCGTCACCTCCAAACATGTTTTTCTCATTCTGCATATGAAGAGCTTTAATTGCTACACAGAAGAGTCTACACTTGGTCCAAAAAGTAACAGGGAGCCACTACAACTCAAAGAGAAAAGCAGAAAATTTCCACTCAATAGTTGAATGCTTAAGGTGATCAACACTGAAAAGTGGGAATGGGAATAATTATGTACAATTATGTTCATTGAAGGTAGAATTTTTTTTCATGGAAAAATGTGCTTTAAATCAACTGTTGAAATGAAAAGTTGTCCTTCTGCCATAAAAATACCCAGCAAAGTGCATCTCAATCTTGTGTACATGTGAGGGCAAGGGCTGGCAGGAAGTCAGTAGATGCTTATAAACATCAAAAAGAGATGAATCCTGATGCACATTCCATTTTTTTTCATCAAATGGGCTGTGTTTGTAGATGTTCGTCATGAATACAACTTCCCTGCCTGGAAGCTGAAAACTAAAGTTATTAAGACAACGGGAAGCAATTTTTCCTGCCTTTGCATTGCTGAAAACAACAACAAAGAAATGATATTTCACCTAAAATAGAAAATTAAGCACCATGTTCTGCTGCTGATTCTTCAAACTGTACTAAAGAAAGTGTCTCATTAGAAGGAAAGGCAGGTGGTGGCAGGAAGGGACGGTGACAAGTGTTTGATGTTGAAAAGTACTTTGGTTTATTTTTTCTTTGAAGAAATCAAATATTTCAGGCAATCTAGATATTTGTTTTGTTTTAGCATATGGGATAATTGTTCAGGAAGTCTGGTAGACAGGTAGACAGAAAGATGGATGGATTGTAGATAGGCAAAGATAGAAATCTAGGCAGATAGGTAAATATGTCTATATAGAGAGACAGACACATAGAGAGTCAGATATATTTATTAGGTAATATGTGCTAAGGTCTGAGGATAGAAGGAAGAACAACAATCCTTGCTTTAAAGCGATGGGGACTAAATCTATGATTTCATTGACAAAGGTAATACCTGGATAATAGAGTTCCTTCTACCAATGCAATTTTACCAAGTTCCTTCTATATCTTAAAGTCTGAACTGATGAGAATACTGACTATTTAGGTGACTTTTCCAGCATCACACAGCTGGACTAGACAGCCAATCTTCTTTGCTCAGAGGTGAACTCTTCATACTTCATCTTGAGACAGCAGACTGCATTCTCCAGTTGCATTTATTAGCCTTGATATTATTAGAAATTTTCATTCACTCATTTATACATTTACTTGATTATCAATATAAACCTTTTAAGAGCTTTAGTGACTGACACATAGTAGACGTCTTGATTGATAGAGTGAACAAGCATGGGTTTTCTATTTCTGGGATTATGTCCCATATAGATATGGTGATCTTAGAGTCAAGAAGACCTGAGTAAGTTCTGCCTCTGACATATAACCATGGGGATATATGATCCTGGGTAAGTCACTGAAATGGTCAGTGTCACTGAACCATTTAGTGGCTTCAGGAAACTGATTTCTAAATCAGTTTCAGAACAGGTGGTTTTCTGTACTAGAGGGAAGTTCCTCATTGTGAGTTCTATATACCTTTGATATCTGGTTCAAAAGTGAAATGCCAGGCTCTAGGCTGCAAAACCACCCCCCCAAGAAAGACAAAAACAGTTTCTGCCCTCTTGAAGCTTACATTTTCTTAAGGTAAAATAACATTTACATGACTATTGAAAGCAAAAAATATATTAAATAGGGACAAAGTATATTTTTTTACAGGGGGACTAGTGCTTCTGGTGTGAGGGCTTTAATGAGCTTTTTGAGGTCACTTATCCATCTTTGGTATCTTCCTGGAACTCAACTCTCACTAATAGCTTCAATAAGCTGTAGTATGCTCCATAGTCATATCCTGCCACACCATTTCAGCAGAAGGGCTAAATCAGGTTGAAAGTAACTTATAGGTTTTATTTCCATCAGTGAGTAATCTATGAAAACTTCCCCCAGTGAAATAGGCAGGTTTTTTTGAAAAGCCACGAAGGAGGCTGAAAGAGAAATTGTGGAAATGTTCAAGCTTGATCAGACATTGAGTATGGCTTGGCCATTGCTAGTCATCCCGACTTTTGTCTTGCCACTGGATTTTCATAACTCTGAAAAAGAGAATAAGATTGACAACCTTGTACAACTTCTGCTTCACCATAATACAACTAATACGTGAGTCAAGCCATCACCCATAATGTCATTGGTCCTCTTCAAAAATGAAGAACAAACAACAAAATGAACAAAATACTTTAAGCAACACAAAGTACTACAAGTAGGCACTAGCAACTTGGGGGAGAGGGAAACTGAGATCTAGATAGATCTCATATAAGAGATGGAAATTGAGTGAACATTGAAGAAAGCTAGAAATTATAAGAGGGAGAGATAAGGATAGAGTGCATTGAAGACATCAAGAAATGCTATTCAACAGCATAAGGACTAGTGACACTATAACCCAATGGTTAGAGAGCTTACCTTGACGAATGGATTAGATTCCTACCTCTGACTTATATTTGCTGTGACTCTGGACAACACACTTAACTTCTGGGTTCTTAGCAAATCTGCAACACTATATATAAGTTGCAGAGAAGGTACTAGTCCTTATTGGTAGAGGGGACTTCCCCATTTGAGTCTTCCCAATACCAATTAACATCATAGATCTATCCTTTGTAGCTTAAGCACCCAGGACCATGCCTGACATATGTCCTGTGATGGATAAATTTTCATGCATCTTAATAATTTAATAATATTTTACAGCTTACAAAGAACTTTGTTCATAACCACAGTGTAAGTAAAACTGTCCCCATTTTATAGATGGGAAAAATGAGCTTCAGAAAGATGAACAGACTCACTTAAAATTGCTCATATAGATCTTTCTTTTCATATACTGATGTCTGAGCAGAGATCAAAGTCCTCTATTATAGATGACAGTCCAAATTAAGGTTAAAGACTCCCAAGATCCTCCTTGGCTTAATATGCTAATGAATTTGAGTCATAACAAAAGGTAAGCTAAGTGAGTCAAGGTCAGTGCCACCTGTCCTTTTCCATATATAACTTTCTTTATTTTGTATATCTATCAGCAACAAAGTTTGCATACTTTGATGCATTATTTTTAGCTAGTGAATGCCCTTCTCGTTATATAGCGAAGAGAAGAAAAAATTAAGTGCTTATTATAAACCAAGCATTGTGCAAAGAACTCAGGATACAAGAAGAAAAGCAAGATATAAAATGAAATATGATCCAGAAGATCATTTCTGGCTCTAAATCTATGATCTCTGAAATATTTTAAGGCAGAATAAACCAAATAGTTCAATAGTCGAATTTTTGTCTCATTTCCTTCCCAATACAACCTGCATTTGCTTCTCATGACTAACTTTATAGGACAGATCTTTCAGGAGGTCCACAAAGTACTGACTGAATAAAATATTCTGTTGTCCCTCAGATTTCAAGGACTATTATCAAAATAACCCAATATTAATTTTAATTCCATTTGGTTGAGATATCATGAAATCATATTCAAACTATGCCTCAGTATACTTGGATATCATAAAAAATTATTAGTATTAATTATTATTATCTAATCTTTTATTACACATTTTATTTATTAATCATTTCTGAGAGCTAATAATGTGATGAGGATGATGAGTATATTTGCAAGGGCTCTAGGGCTAAATCAGAAATAGTCATGTGGTATGGTATAGCAGGCTAACTCCTTGAATGGGTTTTAGTCCTGTTTGTTGCTCTTACTAAATAGGTGACTTTAAGCAAATGATTAAACCTTTCTGTATTTCAGTATTCTTCATTCATTAGATGGGCTTTATTTTTCATATAGCACTTTTGTTGTTCTTGAGAAGAAAGACTTGCCAAACCTTCAAATCACATAGAAATAATGGGATATCTGGTATTATTTTTGTTTTTGTTTGTTTTGTTTTGTTTATTCAAAATAAACTATTTCCTATCACTTTTTCTTCTTGCTTTCCAGTAGAACATTGTTTTTCAAAGGCAGGGATTTTTTTTGTCTTTATTCTATCCCCCACTCCATCCCCTTTTTCTCTTAAAGGCTTAGCACAGTGCCTTGAACATAATAAGTGGTTCATAATTTTTATATTATTGAACTTATAGTATAACATTTATGTTTTTTCCTAATGAAAATAAAATAAATATCTTGGTTCCAGTGATTAGAAACATAGTGGTTTTATGCAGCTAGATGGCACAAGGGATAGAGTGTCAAAGTCAGGAAGACTCAGTTAGACTCATCATCATGAAATCAGATTCAGCCTCAAGTACTTACTGTGTGACTCTGGGCATGTCACTCAACCTTATTAACCTCAGTTTCTTCATCTAATAAAATGAGCTGGAAAAGGAAATGGCAAACTATTCCAGTATCTTTACCAAGCAAACCCTTAACAGGATCAGGAAGAGTCAGACATGACTGAATGACAAGAATTATGTCAACTAATTATGTGACCTTGGTCAAATTGTTAAGTAAATGAAATAGATATAGTCCTGGATTTGGAATCAAGAAGCTTGAATTCCAATACTACCTCACATAATTACCTATGGGTAAATCACATAATCTCAGTTTGACTCTGTTTCCTCATCTGCAAAATAAGAATAATACTAGCTACCTCGCAAAATGGTTTTGAGGATCAAATGAGATAATAATTGTAAAGTGCTTTCTAAGCATTAAAGCTTTGCATAAATGCTATTATTCTCCTTTTCATTGTTTTTATTTTATAAGCATTCCATTTCTATTCCCTAACTTAAAAGGGCTGCTCCAATCCTCTGTGACTGTCCTAGGTCCTTTTTTTTTTTTTGTTCTAAATTTTGATAACTGCAACAGCCCCACTGGCCCAACTATTGCCTTTATTCAAGTGACTTTCAGATCTAAATGGGTTGTAGAGGAGCAAATATTTATTTAGTACTTATGTGCTAAACACTTTAACCATACAGCCCTAGAGCCTCTCTAGAGTTCTAGTCTTACATCATCAACTTACTATTGAACAGTTTCAACTATACATCCTGAAAGCTTTCCACCTCAAAGTTCCTGAAGCAGGATTCATTCTTTTCCTATCACCTTCCATATTGTTCCACTTCGATTGAGGAAATCACCATTATCCCACTTATCCAAGCTCATAATCCTGCTGACATCCTCAACTCCTCATTCCCATAAATATCTAAATAAATTGTCAAGTCTTATTTATCTTCACTCAGTAATAAACTGTTAAAGCTTATTGTTAAGTCTCCACAATAACTCTTCCATCCCACCCCTTTTCTCCATATAGCCAATTCACACTCTACTTAAGGCTCTAGTCCAGGATCTTAATACTTTTGACTTGGATTGCTGAAATAACTTTCTAATTGGTCTCCTTACCCCAAGTCTCTAATCCATCTCCAAAATAAAATTCCTAAAGCACAGATCTGACTCTGTAATTCTTCTACTCAATAAATTGTATAGTAGCTTCTTATTTTTGATCTACTAGGACCAAAACAATCCCTCTGTTGGATACTTAAAGCTTTTCATAAATTGGTTCCAACTTCTGTTTGTAGGGTTCTGTCATCACTTCCATTCACATACTCAGTGGTCTGGTCTTGCTCTTCCTTACTTGGTTCATTCAATCTCTTATCTTCCTGTTTTTGCATTCATTGTCTTCCATGTTCAAATGGAGCATAAAGTCCCTTAAATGTGTTTCTTAGAATCCCTAGCTTCTTCCACAGATCAGCTTAAGAACTACCTGCTACTTGATGCCTTTCCTGATTGCCTAGCTGCAAGTGCCTCCTCTTCCGAAATTATCGTGCATTAATTTTGTATCTATAATACTCTCTTGAACTCACTTAGCCAACTTCCACTGGTATTCACTCTATCCATTCTGCCTCTACATATGTCTTGAACATATTTTTATTAAGTGCCTACTATGTGTAAAACAGAGTGCTACATAATTTATGTAAATCATTTAACTTTTACAACAACTCTGGGAAGTACGTTCTATTATGATACACATTTTACAATTGAAGAAACTGAGGCAGACAGTTCGGCAGACCCTTACCCAAAATTCCATAATTAATAAGAGTCTGAACTTAGGTCTTCCTAATATATTCTAACCAATTTTCCATTTAGCTGCCTCATAGATAGATAAATAGATATATACAGACCTGTGGGGCTGTTTCCAGTCATCCAGATTTATATTTAGCCAATGGACTCAGATGGCTCTGGAGGAAAAAGTGAGGCAGGTGACTTTGCACAGCCCTCCATCACTTAAATCCAATTCACTTGCATGTCATGATGTTGTGGTCCTTCCTGATGTTGTGGTCCTCTTTGAGAATAGAAAAACAGCATCATTTAGAAAACTATTTTGTACTTATATGTATATATTTTGTCTTTGTATAGTGTAATCTCAACAATATACAGTATTTAATTTTTGTTTTTTTATCTTCAGCTCCTAATGAACGTCTGATATATAGTATGGGCTTAATAAGTGCTTAGGAGTTTGATTGATAAATCTGTCATCCTTTGCTCTTATTCATGAGTATCCCTCTTCCTTTCCTGTTCATATACTTTTATATTCCTTTTTCACAAGTCTTAATTGCAAGTCGCCTGCAGCCTAATTTTAAAAATATTAGGTCCAACTCTCCTAGGAGGTAGAGGACAAAATGTTAACTTTTATGAAGGGTGTTCACTGATACAAGCTATTTAGTAAATTGCAAGCATGCACTTAATGGCATAAATGTTTCCCAGGAAGGAAAAATTTTTTTAAGGAAAGCCATATTTCTTTCTATTAATTCCTGTTATAAATATATTTCTTAGAAGAAATACCCCTATGTAGTGAGCAGGTTGATATTGGAACATGACACCAGGGAGGTGATTCCATAACATGGAAATGAATAGGATTTAAGTGAGGGAGGGCTGTGCAAGGTCACCTGCCTCACTTTCCCCTCCAGAGCCATCTGGGTTCAGTGGCAAAACATAGATTAAGACCACTGGAAATGACCCTCACTGAATTGAAATCCTTGGTGAAGAATAATAGGTTAAATGAACATATTCATCTCCTTGAGGAAGGATCATAAATTTAGAGCCAGAAGTGGCCCCTAAGATGATCTAATTCAGCTCCTTCTTTTATTGATGGAGGAATGGAAACCTAGAGACAAACATAACTTATCTAGAATCACACAGGTAGTTCTAGGTCTTGGAATCCTGTAGGAACACATTATAGTTCCCTATAAGGCCCCTCATATCTACTAATTTCTCTACCCTACAATGCTCTGAAATTCTCTTTAACAAAAATGTCATTTAATTTTCATTTCCATTACTTCGTTTTTATTTGGTCTCTTTTTCATATCTCATAGAGTCAGGATGCAATGTCACATATTACCAGTAGGTCTCACCACCTAGCATAAGATCCACAGGTGTGAAAATTTCTCTCCAGTGGGAAACATCAGTTTCTCTTAAATTAATAAGGGCCCTTATAATAATAGGACAGGTAGTGCCGGGGATAAAGCTGGAATCAGGAAGACGTCTTTATGAGTTCAAATTCAGCCTCAGATACTTATTAGCTATGTGACCCTGGGCAAGTCACTTAACCCAGTTTATCTGAGTTTCCCCATCTGTAAAATGAACTGAAAAAAGAAATGACAAATCACTCCAGTATCTTTGCCAAGAAAACCCCAAATGGGACCACAATGAGTAGGGCATTACTAAAAAGACTAACCAATAGTAAATAATAATTCACACTTAAGGATTGCTTTAAAGTTTACCACAATCCCTGTAAAGTAGAGATCAGTGCTTCTTGAACTTTTTTTCTAAACTCGTGATCTCTTTTTGCCTAAGAAATTGTTATGTGACCCTGGGTATATAGGCATATAAAATAAGCATACAAATCAAACACTTATAATAAATCATGATTTCATGACCCCCACATTCAGTTATAAGATCCCACATTGGATTGCTAACCACAATTTAAATCAAAATTATACCATCCTAAGTCAAAACCCAACACTTTTCCAATGTACTATCCTGTCTCCAGATGAGATAAGAATCAGTGAGGATGTTTTGATAAGGGAAGAAAGGATATTCTTTCCTAGGTCTATAAGGTTGAGACTAAAAATAAAATTGTTTGACCTCATCCAAATAACAGGATTTCCAGATTATTAATTATGATAATAATGGGGATGATAAGAAGCAAATGCTTTTGTGGATAGAAAGTTGGCTGTGAATCCAGAAGAGTAGGGTTCAAATTCTGTTTTGGCTATGTGGCACTGCACAAGCTGCTTAACTTTCTCTGAGTTGAACCTACTACTCTCTGTGATCATAAGTTGCATAGAAGGTATTGACATGAATTGGCAGTGGTAAAATCCTCATCTGAGAGTTCTTTATATTAATCACCGATCCATTCCCTCTCTCTGATAATAATTATAATATATATGTTTTATGTAGTACTTTAAGGTACTATATTATATATTAAATACTTAATATGTATTATGCATATAATATATAATACATGTTGTCTCATTTTCTCCTCCCAATAGTACTATGAAATAGTTGTTATTATTCTATTTTATGATTCAGGAAAATGAGGCTGAGTGAGATTAAATAATTTTTTCTGGACCACAAAAACTGTTTCTGAAGTAGGACTGGACCTCAAATCTTTCTTATTTGAAGTGTGGCAGCCTAGAGTTGGTACAACATTATACATATTTTATGAATTACATTATTTCAATTCTTTTTAAAATTTCACTAAAAATTCCTAAGGGACATGGTGGTACCCACTTGGACTTAAAAAGTGGCAGCTACTCCTTTTAGGCTGAAGCTATTTGCAGGGGGTTAATTTACTGGCAAAGTAGAATAAAGTCAATAGATACATTTTATTAGTAAGTGAGGAGTAAATTCATGCTCGTTTTAAATCTGCAGTCATTGGAAGAAATCAGGAAAGGAACCTAAAAAGAAAATGTAGGCAGGCATTGGGAGGTCCTAAAACAATTAAGCGCTATATGAAACATCAGGGTTTAGAACCAAAAGGAAAATTTAGAGAGATTGCAGGGGAGGGAGACTTCAATGATGAAGAGCCTTGAGATCATGTCATATAGAAAGTTCCATGAAGGGATATTCCATCTGGATTTTTGGAAAAAAACTAGGGAAACAAAGTCTTTAGGGGAAGGAAGGCATGAATCTTGTTTAAACTATCTGAGGTTCTGTCATATGGTAGGGAGATCAGAGCCAATCTATTTGTCCCTTGGAGCACTGAATACAACTGTAGATTAAAGATTACAGAAAACTTTCTGACAATTAAAGCTATTGTAGATTGGCCTGCCTTTGATTGCATTGGGTTGACCTTCCTTGTAGGTCTTTAAGTAAAGGCTTTATGACCACTTCCCAAATAATTTTGACAGAAATTAGTTGACCAACTCTCAAGTTCTGTAATGCTCCCAAGAATGCAGAATTATTGAATACACTAAGTCCATTAAACAAAATGTCAAAACTGGAAAGTTCTTAGAATATAAAATGTCAGATTTGGAGTGAGTTCAGACATCAGAACTGGGAGAGAACATTAGGGCATTCAATGATAATGCTGGATTCTAAGAGAATATTGGAATGTAGAATATCAAAAGTGGGAGAGAAATGATGCTAGAGATGAGGACCAGGGACAAAGGAAATGGCAAATCACTTCAGTATCTTTGCCAAGAAAACTCCAAATAGGTCCACAATGAGTAGGACATGATTGAAAAGACCAACAACCAAATAATAATTTACACTTAAAGTGTTCTTTAAAGTTTACCACAATTCCTGTAAGATACTGTAAGATCAGTGCTTCTTGAACTTTTTTCCACTTGTGATCCATCAGATCTAAGAAATTTTTTATGTGACCCTGTATTTATACAGTATATAAAATAAGTGTATAAATCAAACATTTGCTGATAATAAATTATGATTTCAGGACCCCCACATTCAGTTATAAGATTATACATGGGATTGCTAACCATAGTTTAAATCAAAACTACCCCATCCCAAGTCAAAGCCTAATACTTTTCCACTGTACTATTCTGTCTCCAGATATGAAATAAGAAACACTGTGAGTGGAGGAAGAGGGGAGTCTTTGAACAGGGAATATCAGTGTTGGGACAAAGACCAACAGTTAGATTAGAGAATATTAGAGCTGACTGATAGAATAGAATGTAGGATGTGAGATCTGGGAGATCAACCTCTGTGTTTTATAGAAGGGAAAATTGAGATCATCAGATAGGATGTGACTTCATACCCCTATGTTCTAAAAGAATGAATTCTCCTAAGAAGAATGACTTTACCCCCTTTTCCATTGTTTGGAACTGACCTGTTGATTAAGGACCACCGGTGCCCATGAATTTTGTAGACATTCCCAATGCAGGGCTGGGTATTTTTCTGCAGAACTGAACTTACTTGAGAAATGGTCAAAGTCTGGAAAATGAGAGAGTGGGGGTGGGTAGAGACCCAGCTGAAATGAAGCACCATGAAACCTGATTACAGTGAGCTGGGATGCTGGTAGAAATGAGGAAGCATAAGATCCTCCTCCTCCTTACCCCACTCCCAGTACAATCCTATATCACAAGCCTGGACGGTTATGATCAGGAAGCAGCTGCTAGGATTAACTTTACCTTCAGGTAGATTGATCTGGGACCCAGTTGTGGGTGCTTTGGGCAAGGGGGGAAAACACATACACATGTGTGTGTATGTATGTGTGTGTGTATATATATATATATATACATACACACAAATATATATGTATATCTATGTGTGTATGTGTGTATTTATATGTGTATATGTATATATATGTGTATGTATGTGTATATATATAGTATATATATATAATGTATATATATATATATATACACACACATATTTGTGTGTACACAAATACTATTGGTTGTTGTTCTTTATTTTCCAAGAGGACCAGAATAAGATCACTCTGTCAGAACTGAGTTATGGTGAGTCCCACTGTAGCTGAGCAGATCAATAGGAGTTTGGAATCCTCTGCCCCAGCTGGGACAAAAATAATCACTATGAACATTTGGGGTGGATTCTCTAAACTTACCCATCTTGTATTTCTTCTGGACCAATTCAGTTCTTTGCTCAGAGCATAGCATCTTCTCCAATGATGGCATGCCATGCTGGGCAGCAGTCCTGTGCCAGTGTCTTCCATGTCATGCCATGGTATCACCTCCCTGATGTCATGGGAGTCAAGAATGATGGAGGAACATCAACAACAAAAATTAATTCTAAAGTTCCTAAGGGAGACCTTTAGTGTGTCCTTGTATCACTTTGTGAGTTCTTGTCCTTTGAGAGGTCTCTATAAAATAATCTTTTTTTTGGCAAGTGTACATTTGGCATTCAAACAGTGTGGCCAGCCCCATGGACTTGTGCTCTTTGCCGAGTGTATGCACATAAAAGTATTTTGGGGGCTTTGGCTATTGATTTTAACCTCTTTACCAGTGGCTTTTATCTGCTTTTATCTTCCTAGTTTCTTTTCAACTGCCTTGAGAACTGCTTTTAATGGGGTATTTGAATATATTTTTATCAAATGGATTATTTGTTTGAACCATTGGGCTCTGAGTGATACCGTAGGCTCTAATTGTATCAAATGGGGATTAAAGTCCAACACTAATGCAGGCTTAAGTTGCTAAAAGATGAATCTCTTTTCCAATCACTATGGTCCTGGCTTATCTTTTCCTGCCTGTAAGCCTCAGTTTCCCTTATCTACAATATCTGTAGTCCCTACCTCCCAAAATGATTATGAGGTTCAGCTTGATCAATATCCCAGGTAAGTGAACTTCCTTCATCACTTATATTGCATTGGGTTGTCTAAGGGGAAGAGACATGAACCTATTAATTGACACCCTCTATTTGTTCCTATTGATATCCCTTCCCTTATCTGAGGGTTCCTTAAACTTTTTCTACTCATAACCCTATTTCCCTTGAGAAATTTTTACATGATCCCAGATGGATAGATAATTAAAATACGTATACAAATCAAACATTTACTGTTAATAAATCATAATTTCACAATCCCAACATTTATTTAGGAGACCTTGTATGGGGTCACGGGACACACTTTAAGAAGCTGGGCCATATTGCATTCCCTTTCCCCTAGGTCATGGATGAATTTAGCAATACCATGTCCTTAGGATGATGTGCAAAATGAAATGGTGAGTATTCAGTCTGGTAACACAGTTTTAAATCTGTGCCTTGACTGGGTACCTGGAACTTCGAATTCATTTGCAGCTAGTCAAGCTAAGATAATGATTATGATAATTAAGCTGCTGTGCTTTGGTATTTGAGCATGATAATGCTTCAGGCATGAAGAGGGAACATTTTCCCCCAGATCAGTATTTTATAATCATCTAGTTGCTTTATCGTGATTTGAATACTTCAGTTTCTCTGAAGGTCCAAGTGTAAACTAGCCAGAGGGTAGGAAATTTGCTCAGTTTTGCTGATTCTTCCCCTATAATAACTCTCATATCTGCTCCCTCCTTTCTATTGCCCTATTGTGACCAACCCAATTCAGACCCTCATTATTTCATGTTTCAAGGATAAAATATTTGGATCTCCAAGAGAACTTAGAGACCAGCTAGGCTAAAACTCTCATTTTAGATATGAGGACACAAATTGGGGAAAGAACTTGCTCAATATTATATAGGTGATAAGTAGCAAAGTCAGAATTCTCATCCAGATTCTTTCACTACAAATTTAACATTCTTTCTATTATGCCATCAAAAACTTGACTTCAACTCCATTCATTATCTATGTATGTAATGATGGGCAACTTATTTCATTTTTCTGTGCCTCAGTTTCTGTTTCTATACAATGGGTATAGTCAAGAGCACCTTCCCCTGACCACTTCTCCCATCAGCTCTGCATAGAATATACCACATGGGGCTTCTGTGGTATGGACTTCTGTGACATATTGTTCCTGATCTTTCCTATTTCAGTTTTGAAAAGTTTGGTGTTTTAGAAATTAGCTTCTTAAATTAAGGTTTGCAGCCATCTTGTAACTGAATGTGTGAATCACAAAATTATGATTTATGATCAGTAAATGTTTGATTTTTATACTTATTTTATAAACTTATGCACCAAGGTCATATAAAAAAATTTCTTGGCTAAAAAGGGGTTGCCAATGGAAAAAGTTTAAGAAGCTCTTATAACAACAGAAAACCCTGAATAATCCTCTGATTGCTATGGAAATAGCAGGGTTAGGGGGTTGTGCCAGAGAGAACTGACCACTAGATCACTCATTAGACCTTAAAGGCAATTGCCATAACTAATTGTCCATAACTAGCCCTAATTAGACCCACCAAAATCTCTAGTGTTTTCTAGGAATTCTCATGCCATCCTCTTCTCACCTCCCATCTTTCATATTCTCCAGTACCCAACTTGAAGTCATGGTGGGAACTCTCCATAAATAACCGATTCAAATCCATTACCTTGACTTCACACAATTACTATAATAATCTTTCTATTAACCAGGTCTGACCACTACATTAGTTCCCTATTACCTAATGGATAAAATACCAACTCCTTAGTTTGTAGTTTGATTCCTCATCATGCCGTCCTTGGACCCCTTCATGTCTGTCTCCAGTCTATTTTTCATACCCATTTCTTACTGCCCTTTCTATACTTTTTTTTTTTTTTGCTGAGATAGTTGGGGTTAAGTGACTTGACCAGGGTTATACAGCAAGGAAGTGTTAAGTATCTGAGGTCAGTCAGATTTGAACTAGGGTCCTCCTGACTTCAAGGCTGGTGCTCTATCCACTGTATCAACTAGCTGCCCTGATATGTTCAATTCTACCTACATTGTGCTGTTCTTCTTCCAAGCTCTTTTTGGTTCTTCCAACCTTCTATGTACCTATGTAGACTATTTCCCATACCAAGACTCCCTCCACATCTCAACCTGTTGAAATTATTTTTTCCCTTCAATGTCCCTTTCAGGTTCCACCTCATTTATGTAACTCTTCTTAATCTTCTTGACTGAAAGTCAGAGAATATTAGAATTGTCATAAACCTTCTTTGAGTTATCTAGTCCAACCTGCATCAAAACCTCTAAGAATCTTTCTGAGAAGAAAAAAAAAAGATTTATTATCAGTAAATGTTTGATTTGTAGATCTATTTTATAATCCTGTATACTCAGGATCATGGAAAAACTTTGTGGGTGAAGAGGAATTACCAGTAAAAAAAAGTTTAAGAAGTTCTTTAAGAAGAAAAATCTATTTGGAGATCAGAGAAAGGACACTAACTGCCACCTAAGATGGCCCATTCCAGATTGCTGCCCTGTTATCTTTATATACTCAATACCTATCACAGTGTCTGGCATAGAACAGGTGCCTAATAAATGTTTGTTGATTGATTAGAATCCCTAACTCCCTTCAACACCCAATTTGAATGCTTCCTCATACAAACCTTTTCTGATTTTCTAAGTTATAGTCTTTTCCTCCCTCTCCCTACACAATCAAATTGTTTTTTTATTTGTTTTGTGCCTTTCTGTATTTACATATTTGTCAATGTGAGGAAACTAGGTGATACAGTGGGTAAAGTACTGAGCTTGGAATCAGGAACACTTATTTTTATAAGTTCAAATTTGTTCTCAGATACTAGCTCTTTGACCTGGGGAAGTCACTTTACCCTTTGTGCCTCAGTTTCCTCTTTTGTAAAATGAGCTGGTGGAGGAAATGGCACTCCAGTGTCTTTGCTGAGAAAACTGAGAGTAAGACACAATGAAACAATAGTAGAATCTATGAATGTATTGCATTCTCCTTAATGGATTGTAAATTTGTTGGGAGAAAGAATTCTGTGTCTCTGTCTCTGCATCTCTGTTTCTGTCTCTGTCTCTCTATCTATCTCTCTGTATCTCTCTCTGTTTGCCTCTCTGTGTCTGTCCGTCTGTCTCTCTCTGTCTCTTACTCTCTTGGTCTCTATCTCTTTGTCTTGGTCTCTGTCTTTCTGTCTCTGCCTCTGTGTCTCTGTCTGTCTGTCTGTCTCTCTCTCCCCATACAAAAACACATACAGATAGTAACCTCCTTGTGAACAGGGGTTGTTTAAATCTTGTCTTTGTATCGTATATGGCACATAGTGGGTGCTTTGGTTACTGATTACTAATTGAATTGAACCCAAAGAATATGTTCTACAAGACGCCCCCAAACAGTCATCTAAATTTGAATTGAAGACCTAGGAGGAAGGGATACCCCCTACTTGAAGAAACCTTTTCTCCTTTATTAAATCATAGGATCATATATTTAGGGCTGAAAGGGACCTTAAATGTCATCTAGTATAACCCTCTCATTTTACAGATGAGGAAACTGAGGTTCAGAAGAGTCCAGTGACCTCCTGAAGTCATCCAGTTTAATAGGTGTCAGAGCTGAGTTTAGAACCTAAGACTTTTCTCTTTCTTCCTTACATCAAGCCTAAATCTGCCTGTTTGCAACTCCCACCCATTGGAGCGACTTCAATTCCTTTGCTATTAACAGTCTTTCAGATGCTAGAATTCAGTTTTCATCTTAGATATTCTCTACCTCTCGGCTACAGTAAAGGCAGGGGACATGACACAGACCATTTCCTCCAAGTTTGGACACAGAAGAGATGAGACCTTGCTCTGCTGAACCAAAGGCATTACTTGATCATTGCACTTCTTGACAGTTATGAAAATAGCATATTAATTCCCCTTGGCCCTTTGATGTAGCATTAATGTTCATTTAGCTGGTGATCCATTCAACAACTGTCAAGAAAAATCACTTAACCAGTCTGTAAAGGTACAAATGCAGCCTAAAGCATTTCCCACTGGATGGATCTAGAAGCAAATTGTTTTCTCGAATGACATCATGTGGTCTGTGGGGCTGCTGAACAGGACCTGGGCTGAAAGTTTTCAAAAGGCTATTTAAGGCATTCATTCTAGGGAGAGCAGATGGAAATATCTTCTGAAAGATGAGGGTTTCCTCTCTTCCCCTATATATTTTACTAAGCAATCAGATTAGCACATGCAAATGGACATACATCCAATTAAGTAGCTGATCTTACAGCCTGAATTCTGCCCCATTGATTAGATTTCATTCAAGACCATTCAATTGAATTCAATTCAAGGAGCCGTATTAAAATACCTGCTATGTGTCTAGTCTCTATAGAAAAAGTAAAACAAAAATTGAACCACTTTTGCCTTCAACTTCTACTTTACTGAGGGAAAATAACATATATACATAGAAAAGTCAATTGTATAAATGTACCCACCCACCCACACATATATATGCATATTTGTGTGTGAAGTGTATACATATGTGTGTATGTATATACACATACACACACATCACAAAGAAAATCAAAGGGAATTTGGTGGAGAGAATGTGTAGATAGATAGATAGATAGATAGATAGATAGATAGATAGATAGATAG
>JAJPUD010009886.1:0-23109 GCA_023553655.1 Myrmecobius fasciatus | reverse complement strand
CATACCCTTTGACCCAGCAGTATTTCTACTGGGCCTATATCCCAAAGAGATTTTAAAGGAGGGAAAGGGACCCACATGTGCAAAAATGTTTGTGGCAGCCCTTTTTGTAGTGGCAAGAAACTGGAAATTGAAAAGATGCCCATCAATTGGAGAATGGCTGAATAAATTATGGTATATGAATGTTATGGAATATTATTGTGCTGTAAGAAATGACCAACAGGAGGATTCCAGAGAGGATTGGAGAGACTTGCATGAACTGATGCTGAGTGAAATCAGCAGAACCAGGAGAACATTATACACAGCAACAAGACTATACGATGATCAATTTTGATGGACATGGTTCTCTTCAACAATGATGTGATTCAAACCAGTTGTGCTGCGATGAAGATAGTCATATACATCCAGAGAGAGGCCTGTGGGAACTGAGTGTGAACCACAACACAGCATTTTAATGCTTTCCGTGAATATTTCCATGCATTGTTTTCCTTCTTAGGTTGTTTTTTTCTTCTTCTCTTTCTAGATCTGATGTTTCTTTTGCAGTATGATAACTGTATAGATATGTATACATGTACTGTATTTGTCATATAATTTATCCTATCTAGCATGTATTAGATTACCTGTCATCTAGGGGTGGGGAGTGGGGGGAAGGAAAGGAAAAGCTTGGCAAAAAAAGTTTTTTTGCAAAGGTCAATGTTGAAAGGTCACTCATAGGTTTTGTAAATAAAAAGCTTTATAAAAAAACTAAAAAAAAAAGAAATTAATGTGGACATTTGATTGATTTGACACACTACAACTCAGGACTACAGAGTTCAAGAGCTCTGATAGTCCTAACCATCCAGGTATTAGGGATTATAGGTGTGTGTTACCATATCCTTCAAAATATGTGTATTTTAAACATCCACCCCATACCGTGGAAATTCATGTTTTCTTAAGCAGTCTCCTTTTTCTGTTTTTTTTTTTGGTCATATTTGTATATGTTTGTCAAGTTTTTATTGATAAAAAAAGAGAAATTGAATAATAGCTAGTATTCACATAGCACTTTGCAAAGTTTACATATGCTAAGTCATTTGATCCTCAGGTGCTATTATTAACCTCATTTTTTGGTTGAAAAAAGTAAGGCAGACATAGGTTATGTGACTTGCCTAGGGTCATATGGCTTGTAAGTGAGTTTGAACTATGGTCTTCTTGATTCCAGTTCCAGCTGTCTATGCACTATACCACCTAGCTGCCAGACTCTGTGCTAAACTCTGTAGGTACAAAGAAAGACAATATAATTCCTAATAGAAAGGTGATACAGGAAATATAAATATTACTGATTTGGAGCATCTGACTGATATGATAAATGAAGCCATGGGAGGTGCTATGAGAAAGAGGATGTAAAAGAGTTTTTAAAAAAGAAAAAGACCTTGGACACTCACAAATAAGGGAGGGAGGGTGGGAGGAAGGAAGGAAGGAAGGAAGGAAGGAAAGTAGGAAGGAAGGAAAAGGGAGGAAGGAAAGGGAGAAAGAAAGGGAAAGAGGAAGGGGGAAGGATGGATTAATTAAGCACCTATTATGTGCCCAACACTGTGCTGTGTTTTACCGATATCTTGTCAATCCCCATGATTGCTCTGGGAGGAAGGGACTATTATTACCCTGATTTGATAGTTAAGAAAACTGACTTGCCCAGGGTCTCATCTAGCAAGTGTCAGAGGCTGGATTCTAAAAATGTCTGCTGGAGTTGATATTTTAAGTTTATGGTACGAAAGACTGGATAACACAATAGCACATGAAAACTTAGTGGGACATATGCTGGTTTTCTGCTTGACTGAGATTCATTTAAATTGCAGGTCTTTGCACAGATTTAATAAACTCCTGGTGGACCCAATCCCCAAATTGTGACTGATCTTTCAGATGGGATTATTTTGACATTCACGTCCAGATCTCTTTTCTTACATATATATGATTTATATATGAAGAGGAGAAAGCAATACTTTCCTTCAAAAAAAGACATTATTCATCTATCTACCAAAAGCTGATGCACTATCACCAGCTCCCCAGCCAACCAAAAAGAGTTCCTTAATGGACTAACATCTTTTCCTTGCCTTTTTCCTGTCCCTGTACTCTGAGGGTAACATTAGGCGCTCAGTGGGGAGGAGATGGCTTCTTGCCTCAGAGTTAAATGGGATTGAGGTTTTTTACGAATTTCTAACAAGGCCAATGATTGATTTTTCAACTTTCCTTCTAAGGGAGGTGATTAGCATGTGAGTTTTAAAAATGGGTTGGATGAACTTTTGGGTGGTTGATGAAAAAAAAAAAACTATTAGTTGTAGATTCAGGGAGGGAAGCAGCTAGATGTTGCAGTGGATACAGTCCCTGATCTGGAGACAGGATCTGAGTTCAAATCTAGCCTCAGACATATGCACAAGATGACCTTCCATCCCAATGATTTCTGCCAACTATAGAAAGCAGTCATTTGGGCAATCAGTGTTCAAGCAATAAACACAAAAGAGCAATGGTAAGTGTCTTGCCCTATCACATCACTAATTGAATTAGTGGAATAAAAAATGGGAAGAATGAAAAGTCTGATAACAAAGTAAATGCTTATATATCTGTGATCTCCAGAAACCAAGCATTTCCTCCAATATTAAAAATAAACTTTCTTATCAAACTGTGCATACCCTTTGACCCAGCAGCATTTCTATTGGGCTTATATCCCAAAGAAATCATAAAGGAAGGAAAAGGCCCCACATGTGCAAGAATGTTTGTGGCAGCCCTTTTTGTAGTGGCTAGAAACTGGAAATTGAATAGATGCCCTTCAATTGGAGAATGGCTGAATAAATTATGGTATATGAATGTTATGGAATATTATTGTTCTGTAAGAAATGACCAGCAAGATGATTTCAGAGAGGCCTGGAGAGACTTACATGAACTGATGCTGAGTGAAATGAGCAGAACCAGGAGATCATTATACACGGCAACAACAGTACTATATGACGATCAATTCTGATGGACATGGCTCTCTTCAACAATGAAATGTTTCAAACCACCTCCAATTGTTCACTGAAGAAAGCCATATACACCCAGAGAGAGGGATGCGAAATGTGGACCACAACATAACATTCTCATACTCCTTGATTGATGTTTGCTTACATTGTGTTTCCTTTATCTGATATATCGTTTGTGTAGATAAGATTTTTCTTGCACACCAATGATAAGTTTGGAAATATGTGTACATATATTCGATTTGCCAATATTTTAACATAATTAACATGTAGTGGATATCCTGCCATCTAGGGGAGGGGTGGGGAGTTGGGGGGAAAAATTTGTAACGGAAAGCTATGTAAGGGTTATTGTTGAAGAATTACCCACACATATGTTATGCAAATAAAATAAAAATTAAAAAAAAATAAAATAAATAAATAAAATAAATAAATAAATAAACTTTCTGTGCCATCTCATTCTAATTCAATCAGTCAATCAACAGCCCTCCATTAAGTTCTCCACACTCTTCCAGTTACAACCAAGTCCTGGAGATACAAAGAAAATAAAGACAGCCTTTTCCTACAAGGAGTTCCCCTCCACTTCCTCTACTTTCACTCTATAACATTTTGCAATCTGACTTCTAATCTCACATCACTACACTAAAATTCCTTTCTGAAGTTTCTAAAGATTTAATGGCCACATTTTATAAGCTTTTCTTAGTCTTCTCTTCCTTGAACTACAAGTTGATTTGATATTATTGACCACCTTATCTTCTTGGATACCATCTTTCATCTTGTTTCTTTTGTGATTTACTCTCTCTTGGTTTGCTTCTTTCCTTACCCTTCAACCTAAAGTCTCCTAGACTATAATCCATATTATTTCCCTTTGTAGATTTCTGAGTTTTATCCTTGCCCCCTTTTCCTTCAATATTTCCTCTTAATAACTTCAAAAGCTTCCATGGATTTAATTACAATCTCTATGCAGATGATTTATGGCCATATATCTATATACACACATATATGTTATATATCCATATCCATATATATGCATATGCATATATGTATATTTAGATAAATTATAATTTTCTATTATATTAATAATACATTATTAAATAATTAGGGTATTTCCTTTGTATTTCCTCATTCAGGTACCAGCCTTGTAGGTCATTCAGTCAGTCTCTGAACAACATTGCTGATAGATGAAATTGCCCAAATCCTCTGCAATCTTGGGCAGAATTCACCTGGCTAGAAGACCTTACTGACTTAGAATGTAAGCAGAATTTAATCTAGGTGTATTTTTGCCCTTAGGAAATGACCCCCTGTCCTTGGAGCCCTCCACTAGTATTTAGAGTGACCAAGCTTATTAAGAAGAAAACCAACTAGAGTAGTTTTTTTTTGTTCAGATTGCTGGAAGTGGCTGAGTCTTATGATCAAGCTATATTCTCAGCAGGAGGAGGTGAATTCTTTTAACCCACTTCCTCAGTAATATGTCCACCCTACTCATTAATTGGTTACCAATCAGGGCTCATTTTCACCTGTCAGGTTCACCTCCTTTTCAAAAGGTATTTAAGCATTCAGTGATCTCCATGGTTTTGTCTTCAGTTCTGAGAGAGACCACTGACAATCAGTTTATTGATTTTTCACTAGCCTAATTAAGAAATGGATTATTAATTACCCAAAAACTCTTTCTGAGCATTTTCATTTGCATCAGTATGTATATTTGTATATGTATGTGTATGTATGCATTCACACATTTAAGCCCTGAATTTTAGTCTTCAAAAGAACTGGTCACTTATTCTCACAGAGATTGGAGTATATTTGTATGTATGTGTGTCTATGTGTGGGGTGAGGTAGGGGGAGGATCTGTGATGTCAGAGAGAGCCAGAATGCTACCCCCACTCCTACGTCTTACTTCCAACTCTAGAAGACAGACTTTATTTGTACTGTTTCACCCTAAAATGGGGATGAAGCTTGGCTACCTCAAATTACTTATAACTTTGTGATTTTTTTTGACTCATCAGCTAGAAGGGATTTTACTCACCATTTATCCAATTTACAGCCACAAAAGGTCAATTCCAACAATCTAATGCTTAATCTTCCAACTTTTGCTTTAAGGCCTTTTACCTTTGGAAGCCAATCTTTCTCAAAGCAACTCATTTCATTTTTGGTCATTTCTCTTTGCCAAGAGACATTATTCCTCTCCTTCCCTTACACCCAATCCCAAACTTAAACCTTGTCTACTTAGGCCACTTAGTTGCTTTCACCCATTATTTCTGGTTCTACCTTTTGGGGCCAAACAGAATATCTTTAATACTACTTTTTGTGGCAGCCTTTTGAATGATTGAAGTCATTCTATCTACCTCAAACACCTGGGAGTCTTCTCTTCTCTGTGTTCAAACTCTTTAATTCCTTTAACTCTTCCTTTTATTTTATGAAATCAAGGTCTTTTACCACTGTCTTCTTGATGACCCTTTCCAACTGATCAATGGATTTTTTAAACAATGATGCCCCAAATTGAATATAGTAATCCAGATGTGCTTTTAAAACTGTTTTAATTATGATTTTTCATATTTTGGCTCTGCCTTGCAGCTGTTTTACCAAAGAGTGAAAGCTGTCTATTATCCCCAGTCCATTGAAGCAGGTGGCTAATCTGACACTTTTCTCTGGGGTGGAACAGAAAATTCCTCCTGAGAGGGCAGTGGAAATAGCTCAACAAATGCCCCCAGGTCCATTAGAGAGATGAGCCACTTTGTTCCACCAACGTGATTGCAGTGACTCATTTCAACAGAGGACAATCTGGGAATCAGACTCAGATGGCAGTACCTGTCAATCACCTGTACTGTTGTACAGGACTGATGGAAAATGACCTGAGGGCTAGGGAGCAACAGCTCCCATCCAAATGACCAGTTCTTCCTAGGACCTCTTATTTTTATCTCCCTTTAATGAATGGAGGCAGCATTTAATGTCCTTCTTTTGATTTAATGTTTACTACCTTGCAGAGACAGTAACATTGTGAGCTCCCTGACTATGGCATGTTGATGGATGAGAAATTTCCATTCTCCAATCGTGTCCTTCTGCCAGATAATAGGACAGAATGGGACCTCAGAAATCCAATTTCTCCTTTATTCCTTAAATTATGTTCCTGCTTCTCTCTTAGGGGAGATGATTTTCATTGAGACCACACTACATCATTTGTCTTCAGTGATCTTGGATTTCATTTTTCCTGTTTTTGAACACTGGGGCTACATTTCTTTCCTTAATTCCTGTGGAACTCAAGTCAACAAGCATTTATGAAAGGCATAATATGTGCCAGACACCATGTGACTCTCATTTTCTATGATCTTTCCAAATTAACTGATGGATTCAGCTATCATGTCTGCTGGTTCTGTCAGGACTTATAGAATGCACTGAGCCAATTGATTTGAATTTATCAAGGACAACTAAGTAGTTAATTACTTTGTCCTTATCTCTTTATTATGGACATCAAATCTCTATTGGTCATGTTCATCTTGTCCCTTTCTATACCAAAATAATTCTCCTTGACAAAGAAAATAGAAAGAAAATGAGTTGAGCAGCTTTGCTTTCCCTTGTTCATCAGTAGCTATCAAATCTTATCTATCCTAAGCAGGGCCAGATAGAATTTTCCCTCCTAGTCAGAATGGGCACAATCCCAGAATTGTTTAATATTAAATGTTAAGGCATCTCAATAACCTAATTTAAAAACCCCTCTACAATAACTCCCATCATCCTAAAATTTAGGATCATAGATTATCCATTTAAAACAGAGAGGAATCTCATTCTGATCCCTTATTTTGTAGATAAAAGACCCCCTAATAGTCAAATGCCTTACTCAACAGATTCCATAGAAAAGAAGACAACAGGAATTGAATTAAAGATCTCTGATTCCAGAGCCAAGACTCTTTCTACTGAATATGCTTCTTCCTATTACCAGAAGACCTTTAGTGAAGGAAAAACCAATTTTCTTTTGAGACAGCCCATTTCATTCTGAAATAATATGTTCATAGCCTTAGAATTAGATAGGATCTTATAGGCCATAGAGCTCAGTCCCATCATTTTGTAGATGAGGAAACTGAGGCACAGAGTTTAAACGTCTAGTCCAAGGTCACACGACTGGCAATTGTCAGAGGCAGGATTTGAAACCAGGTCTTCCTGTCCCCAGGTCTAATACAATATCCATTAAGCTGCACTGTCATTTGAAAACATTAGAAAAATGTTTGTCTTATGTGATATTATATTTTACACACACATACACACACACATATTATACCTTGGCTCCTAATTTAACTGTCTAAGGGCAAACCAGAATAAGTCTTTTACTTACAACTCTTCAAATACTTGAAAACAGTTAAAATGTTCTTTATAGAAGAAACAACCTCATTGTTAAATATGATATGACTTCAAGGTCTATACACCATTCTAGTAACCCTTCTTTATATCTTCTCCTATATTTTATTTAACATGAGCCATCTCCAGTTGGCCTGATCTATATCTGGCCATCGGACCCAGATGGTTCTGGAGGGGAAAGTGAGGCAGGTGCCCTTAAATCCAATTTACTTACTTGCATGTCACGGTATCACCTTCTTGATGTCATGGTCCTCTCCAAAAATGAAGGACAAACAACAACTTAATACATGATCAAATGAGATGCTGGAATGGAGAAGCACTTTAAAATATAGGGAGTGTTATGCAAATGTCAGATTTTGGTGAGGTTTGTGATCTGATGATTTTTGTGGAAATAACAGAAGTCCATCTCTTACTGGTCAGCTAGTTATCAAAGTGGATAGAGTGAGTCAAAAAGACCTAAGTTCAAATGAAGCCTTATGCACTTAGTAGTTGTGAGACCCCAGGAAAGTCTTTTATTCTATTATGCTCAGTTTCCTTATCTGTAAAATGAACTAGAGAAGGAAATGGAAAACCATGCCAGTATCTTTGTCAAGAAAACCCCATTTCAGACACATCTGAAATGACTGAGCAACATCTCCCACCCTATAACTTTACCATAGGGTCTTAGATTTAGGAATGATGGAAGGAGCCTTTAAAATAATCAATCATTCATTATGTAATTGATTCACCCTCTCTTTTGCTACTAGTTTGAAGGCATGGAACTTTCCTGATGTTCCAGCTTCTTGAAGGCCTGTGCTGCCTTTGATTTTTGTCTTTGCTAATCATACCAGGTGTTTCTGGATTATAAATCACCCAAAGGCAGGGACTACAAATGGATGGATGGATAAATAAATGCATGGATCAATGAATAATTGCTGGCACGTGAATACTAAAAAAATCTTGTATCAGAAAGTTTCTTGAATTAGTCACTTTTTCCCTTCAGTAATCTTCAGCTGAGAATTCTAAGAATTTGACTCATAGTTTCCTCCAAGGGTCAACTCAAATGCCATTTCCTAAAGGAAATCTTTTTTGATTCTTCTAGCAATTAAATGCTCTCAACCATTAATTATTTATTATAATTAACACCAATTAATTATTATTTAATTATCAATCAATATTTAATTAAGGGTTTTAAGATTGGATATCTCTATCTTACCTAAACTAAAAGCTTAGAGGCCATTAGAAACCCTGATCTTACTCTTATCGGCATGGGATCTGTGACTAGCTCCATTTTCACCCTGAGTTTATTCGCTTCTCCATAGATAACCGATGTCCCTCTCAATTATGGGTACTCCCCAGATTTACAATGAATTAATCCTATTATTTTTGAAACTCTTGAACTCAAGATATGTGCCAATCTTAGCCTTCCCTGATAGCCTAGCTAATTGTCAAGTACGATCACAGGCTAAATTTTCTTATATTTTTTCTATCTGACTTTTATATCTCTCAGAACAGTTAAAGCTTTTCAAGAGCAAAATCTGCTTTTGTTTTGCCTTTGTATTTGCTGAGTCAGTATGGCCTAGAGCAGGGTTTCTTAAACTTTTTCTATTGTGACCAACAAAAATGTTCATGTTACCCCAGGTACAAAGATTTATAAAATAGACATACAAATCAAACACTTACTGATAATAAATCATTATTTTGCAGCCTCCATATTCAGTTATGAGACCTCAAATGGGGTCACAACTCACAATTTAAGAAGCTGGGGATTAGTGAATAGAGGGCTATATTGAAGTCAGAAAGTCCTAGGTTCAAATTCTGTCTCTGACGTCTAGTATCCCTCTGATAGGAAGTTCTCCAGCATCTTTGATCCTCAGGCAGACTTACCTATTCTTCATACTGCCTGAAGAATACAAAGAAAAAAGGAAAAGCTTTTCCTCAAAGAACTTATTTTCAGCTGGAGAATAAAAAATAATTTGAAGAGACAGAAAATACTAACAATTCAGAAGTTGAAGAGTTTAGGTCTGTAACTTTGATATTTTATTTGTTATCAACCCTGATTCTTGTGTGCCTTTGGACTACCTATCTAATACCCCTAGTTCTTCCCATGTGACCCTTAAGATACCCTTTCTGATCAATCATTTTCTGGATTATTTCTTTTACACTTGTGCTAGCATACAGACCCCTAATAAATCTTTAAGCATTGATGGACTTTTTGTGGGCAAATTATTGCTGACAATACTATTCTATAAGCAGCTTATATCTATCATGATTCTCTCCATTGGTCTGTGGGTCATTAGCAATTTTGATCCATTAATGATGGTGGCAATTCATGTGAAACAGTTCCGGGATTTCAAGGAATATGGGGCACTCACCTTTAGCTAAGTTGATGTAACTACAGAGTATATTGAATCATGTACAAACTATACTGACTCATGCACATAAGATACAAAGAGACATATGCTCATGTGCTTCATTGCACACCATTGAGTCCCCATCTTTGTCTAGTATGGGGAAATGAAGACATGAATGTAACAGTTCCCAGGTGGTTGTCTCTATCCAGACTGTCTGGTTACTGGCTCTCTTATAGATCTTAGGGATTGTGATATTTATGGTTAAGCAGCCAGGTGGTATATTGGGTAGGATGCTGGACCTTCAGTCAAGAAAATCAAAGTTCCAATCCTGACTCAGGTATTTATTACTTTATGATCTTGGGCAAATCATTTAATTTCTGTCTGTCTGTCTCAATTTTCTCATCTATAAACTGAATATAATACCACTTATTTTCCATGGTTGTTGTAAAGATAAAATGAGATGTTTTATAAAACACTCTGTAAACCTTAAAGCACTATATAAATTCTCACCATATTATTACTAGTGGAAGATGATCAAACCCAAGTTAACTTTGAATATTTTAATCTTGAATAGATCAATAAGCTTAAACAGAAGAGCTGGTAGAATTCTTCTGGATTCAGGACTTGTATTCCTGGATATTTATGAATCACCCTAGCTGTCACTGTGTGTCTCTCCAAACTTTCTTCTCTAAGTAAAGGGATTAATACAAACAAATGACCTGCATTATTCTGCTCCTTGATTAATTATATACAAAGGTACAGCTGCCAAGACTCTTCCTTGTTTTTAATTACATGGCATATTTTCTTACATAGCCACTCCCACAAACAAACTTAAAACCATAACAACATTGGAACTCTAACCTTGGTCAATATCAAGTATAGAAAATTTGCTGGAAACTGTGGAAGACTCAATATATCTGGTACCTGTTGGGGGGAATTTCTATCAGGAGTATATTTTCAAAGATGTCACCTACTCCAATTATCACAATTATCTATATTCCTAGATTTTTGAGGTTGAAGAGACCTTAGAGGTTATCTAGTCTAGAGCTTCTTAAAGTTTTTCCACTCCTCATCTCTATTTGCCTAAGATAATTTTACATGACCTTGGATATATAAGTATATAAAATAGGAATGCAAATCACACATTTACTGATAAAAAATCAAATTTTGCAACCCTCACATTCACTTACAAGACCCTACATGGGGTCACAAACCACAGTTTAAGAAGCTGGGATCTACAACCATTCTGTAGAGCATTTTGGACCTATGCCCAAAGGGCTATCACACTATGCATGCCTTTTGACCCAACAATGTCTCTATTGGGTCTGTATCCCAAAGAGATCATTAAAAAAGAAAAAAGACCCACATGTGCAAAAATGTTTGTGGCAGCCCTTTCTATAGTGGCAAGAAACTGGAAACTGAATGGATGCCCATCAATTGGAGAATGGCTGAATAAATTATGGTATATAAATGTTATGGAATATTATTGTTCTATAAGAAATATTCAGCAGGATGATTTCAGAGAGTCCTGGAGAGATTTATATGAACTGATACTAAGTGAAGTGAGTAGAATCAAGAGTACATTGTACATGGCAACAACAAAATTATGTGATGATCAACTCTGATGAATATGGTTATTTTCAACAATGATGTGACTCGGGCCAGTTCTAATAAACTTGTGATGGAGAGAGCCATCTGCACCCAGAAATAGGACTATGGGGACTGAATGTGAATCATAGCATAGTATTTTCACCTTTTTATTGTTGTTTGCTTGATTTTTTTCTCATTTTTTCCCTTTTTGATCTCATTTTTCTTGTGCAGCATGATAATTGTAGAAATGTTTATAGAAGAATTGCACATGTTTAACCTATATTGGATTACTTGCTATCTAGGGGAGGGAGTGGGAAGAAGGGAGGAAAATAATTTTGAACACGGAGTTTTGCAAGAGTGAATGTTAAAAATTATCTTTACATATATTTTGAAAATAAAAAAAATTTAAAAGATGTTGGGATTTAGTTCACCCCTTTTATTTTATGAATATGGAAAGTGAAGTTTATAGAATCTAAGTGACTTGCTCAAAGTCACACACATTAAGTGTGACTTATTTTCTCCTATTTCAAATCCTGTAACAAGCAGGTCACAATCTTCAGTTTCTCGTGAAACTCTTTCATATTATCTGCATGGAGAAGCTCATGTCATTCAGGTAAAGAGAAACTCCAAAATGCAAAATAGAAATTTCCCAGGAAGATCTATGCATTAGATTTGGCTCATGGAATTTCTGATTGATTTGGGATACTTTTTAATGTCAATCTCAGTATCGAATTTCTTTCTTCCTTTGGACTATCATCACCTGTGATTGAATAACAGGACTTGTTTTCTTCTTCTTGTTCAGTTGTGTCCAATTCTTCCTGACTCCATGGACCATAGCATGCCAGGCCCTTCCTTCCTCCACTTTCTCCCAAAGTCTGCCCAAGCTCATGTTCACTGTTTTCATGACACTATCCACTGAATCTTATACTTTCTATACTCTTCTCCTGTTCATGGAGGTTTCTTGGCAAAAATACTGAAGTAGTTTGCCATTTTTTTTTCCAGTGACTCAACTTTTGTCTGAACTCTTCACTATGACCTGTTCATCCAGGTCAACAAACAGTTGTCATCATAATTTTTTACTGTATATAAAAGAGTTGGGAAACAGATTTTTTTATCCAAACTTCTCTAATATCTCCCATATTAATACTATTATTATATTTTAATAATTATATGGTATAAGATGGCATATAATAAATTATGAATTATTAACTGAGAATGAATTATTGTAACAAAACTATTATATAATAATTATTAATTGCTATATGATATAGTTATTATATAATAACATATATTTGTTAATAATTTTATATTCTACAATAGCATCAAATAAGTTCAGATAGCTATGCTGTGCAGTAGATAGAATGGAATCAGGCAGGTTCATTTTCCTGAGTTTGAATTCAGCCTCAGATACTTACTAGATGTAATCCTGGGCAAGTCACAACTCTATTTGCCTTAGTTTTCTCATTTATAAAATGAACTGAAGAATGAAATAGCAAAACAATCCAATATCTTTGCCAAAAAAAATCCAAATGATGTAACAAAGAGTCATACTTGACTGAAAACAGCGAGATGAATATAATAAATTGTTATAATAATAACTATTATTATTATTATCTAAGAAATTTCAACAGATGAAATGTGTCCATTTTATACAGTTGCTTTCTTTGTACTCTCAGTCTTAGTACTGGTACTTAATAAATACTTGTTGATTGATTAATTTATAATAGTAGTTAACATTTATTTGTCATTTTACAAATGATTTATATTAGTAAAATGCATTAATATACTCCTTCACTAGTAGAATGAATAAGTGAATTATCTAATTTGAGCTTCCTAGCAACCTTGTGAGATGGGTCCTATGATTAGTGTTTGTTTTTTGTAAATGGGGAAATTAAGACTAGAAGTCATAAAGTAACCTTCTAAGGGTCACATAATTAGTCACTGTCTGAGACAGCATTAAAACTTAACTCTCCTTGACTCCAAGTTCAGTCTATACCCACTATAGGGCTTTGATTAAGACCCATGTTTAGAAACAAGATATAATAAAACTTCATACAACTAGATGGCATAGTAGATAGAGCACTGGCTCCACAGCCAGAAAGACATGACTTCAGATCTGACCTCAGACACTTGCTGTGTGACCCTGGGCAAATCACTTAATTCTAATTGCCTCCAAAAATGATATAATGGTCAATATGAGGCATTTACAAGTCAGTACAGTAAAACCTAAAGGTAGTTTCAGAGTTGGAAGATTAAATCCAGTAGCGTTTGTTGTTATTCCTTTGTTTTATTTAGTAAATTCTTCATATTTGTCATTTTTTACAGCCTCTGTAGATTAGTAACTAGAACTTTGGATTTGGAATCAGGAATACCTAAATTCAAATCCTGCCCCAGATAATGAATTACCTTCTCTGTGACCCTGGTCAAGTAACTACTTCTATCTGTCCTTCATTTGTATAGTAAGGATAATTAAACTTACCTCTTTGGATTGATGGGAGGCTGAAATGATGATATATATAAACTTGTCAAACGTTAATTCATTCCATGAATTTTATTTATTATTATGCTGATTCATTAACATATGGTTATATTCATGTGACACAAATGTTTAACCATGACAATCAATAGGCATCAACTTTGTAGCTGCAATTCTCTTATACCAAAAAACAAAACAAAACTGTTACTATAAATATTTTGGTTATTTTTACAAAGTATTTCTCCCAATTTTAATAGTCATATAATGGCTCCCTCTCTTCTCCAGGAACAAATGTAAAATCTTTTGTTTGGTATTCAAAGCCCTTCATACTTTGGCCCCTTCCTCCCTTTCCAAACTTCGTACATCTCACTCTCCTCCATACTCTGTGATAGCATTGGTCTCTTTCCCATTCTTTGAACACCATACTTGACCAATTGTGTCTGCACATTTTCATTAGCTTTCCCCCATTCCTGGAGGAAAGCTAATATCTTCCTTTCTATAAGAAGTCTTTCTCAATTCCCCTTAAATTCTAGTGCCTTGCCTCTATCGATTATTTTCTATTTGCCTTGTGTGTATATCTCATTTATATGTTTACATGTTTTCTCTTGCCTTAAACTGTGAGTTCCTTGAGGACAGGGAGACTGTGTTTTGCCTTCTTTGTATATCCAGCTTAGAACAGTCCTTGGTATTTAATAGGTGCTTAAAAAAAGTATTGACTGATTGACTACCATTGTACAAATGAATCAACCCAAGTTCCAAGGAGAAATCATATTATACTAAATTTTTTGGAGAACTTGGTAGGGGGAAGGGGAGGTACATTCTGAGGCTGCCTTTTGATTCTAATAGAAAAAGCATTTATTTTATAGATTGGGTAAGAGCAGCATCTTCTTTCCTATGACTCAAATGAATCAAAGAATATATATTTCATCTTTACACAGTAGACCAAGTGAATTAATGGCAGGTTTACAAAGTGTGATCTAAGACCTTTAGTTTGCCTGGAAGGCCCTGATGATGAGAATCTCATGCCACAGAAAGAGTTTTTCTTGAATATGTTTCAGTGCCAGATATCAGAGCTTGGAGAAAACTTTGATCAATAGAGAGACAGATTTCTCATTAAAAGATATTAACCACAGGGAATTATTTTGATCCTTTAGTGGACTTGTGATCCCATCATTGGGGGGGTCTGTGTTGATGCAAATCACAACCCATCTACCCCTTCTTATTCTCTGCCACTTCTAGCTTTATGTTCTTCCATCAATTTTCCATGGGTCATGGGGGTGGGAGTAGGGGATTTCTCTGAATGGATACCAGTGGAATTGGGGGACGTTCATTAGCTAACTTTCAGTCTCCTTTTTACAGTGACTTTCCTTCCTTTCCTGATTTTGAAATCATAATTCAAAGAAATAAATGTGAATTAGAAATCAATTATAACAACATAGAACATTGGACCTGGTGTCAGGAAGACCAGAATTCAAATCCAGTCTCAGAAACTTACTAGCTGTGTGACTGGGCAAATTGATAAACTACTTTATGCTTCAGTTTCCTCATCTGTAAAATAACATTACAATGTCACTTACCCCAGAATATAGTTGTAAAGTTCAAATGAGATAATCTTTGTAATGCACTTGGCAAACCTTAGAGTAACATGTAGATGCTGGCTATTATTATTACTATAAAAGGTTTTTAAGGGTGCCACGTGATCTAGAAATAAAAGATTCTGGAAGACATAGATCCAATTCTTACATTTGACACGTGATAGCTGTTCAATTCTAGGAAAATTTCTTAACATTTTTCAAGTTTCTTATACCAGTAAAATCACAGGTTCAGTCCCAGAATCCAGTCTTTTTTTTCTCCCCGAAACATTATTTCTCATAATGATTACTGAAACTTAAATCAGAAGAAATAGTTCAAGTCCCAGTTTTTAATATCTAGATTTTATGTATCAATCTAAGGGGCTGCCAAACATTTTATAGACATGCCCTCATTTGAGCCTTGGGTGCTCTTGCTGTCCCCACTTTCCAGCTAATGAAACTGAGAACAATTAACTAATTAACCCAGGATCATGTACCAAGGAAATCTCTAAGGCTGGCTCCAGGTTTAATATTCTATATTGTTATAATTGACTTGTTCAGTCATGTATAACTTTTTGTGATCCCATTTGGGGTTTTCTTCACAGAGATACCAGAGGGGTTTGCATTTCCTTCTGCAGCTCATTTTACAGATGAGGAAACTGAGGCTCAGGCTTAAATGATGTATCCAAGGTCCTATGGCTAGTTAAATGTATGAAGCCAGATTTGAACTCAAGAAGATGAGTCTTCCTGACTCCAGTCCTGGAACTCTGTGCACCATGATACCCCCTAGTATCCTCTAGTGTTCTATCTATTGAGCTAGCCCATTGTGACCATGGACAAATATTCATGCTCTCTTTGAGCTTGAGTTTCCTATGTCTCGAAGGATAAATAAGCTTTGTACAAACAGGAGAAGAAACAGTGGATTATTGTGTGAAATTGGGATAATTATAATTATGCTACTTCACTCAGGCTGGTGTTGAAAAGAGCACTTTGTGAAATGTAAGCACTTATGGAAATATGAGCTATTCATATCACTAAGCTTGTTTCTCATGAAGCTTTTTTGCATAAAAATAATATCTGAAGAGTCAGAGCTGGCAGGCACCCTAGAAATCAGGATATCCCTTATTTTATGGTTGAATAAAACACGGCCAAAATGGTCCAATATCCCTTAGGTAGGAAATAGCCTCTGATTAGAAATCAAAGGAGGGCTTGTTTTTGCCTTATCTCTAGATTCCCCAGAACTTATCACAGTATTTGGCATCTCAAGTAATTATTAAATGCTTGGTTGATTACTTGATGGTTTTCTTCTGCCACTGTACCGTGGCTACCTCAAAAAGTCAAATTTATAAAGGGATTACCTGAGACTTTCCTTATGAACACACTAGAAAGTAAAAGATCACAAATATCACCATCCCCATTTTCTAGATGAGAAAATTGAGGCTGAGAGGTTAAATGACTCAACTAGAATTTCATGGCTGAATCAGTATAATTGGGAAGATAAGCCATGTTTCCTTCCAAATCCAGTAGTCCCTCTTCCAGTCCAGAGGAAAAGTCATTTTCTTTCCAGGGAGAAGTTCTCAGATACTGAATCATGTTGTGGGCTTCATGTCTCCTTTATTTATCTCAAATTTAGAGTATCTGAAAGTTCCCACTTTATTTGGTTCATAGAGTGCATAGTTCCGGTTTTGCTTCCCCCAACAGGTCTACTGCCCTTTTGCTAATTAAATCTAGTCCTGAAAGCCTCTAGAGACATATTTTTAATATCTCAATTTGGATGGGGGTGTCCTAGTGTCTGGACAGAACGGTTTTCCTCCTGAAATGTTAATTAGACAGGGAACCCAGAGATAAACAGATTGATTTAATTTTAATCTGCTTTCATGGTGATGCATAATGATAACTGGTTTCTGTCTCCCAGGGTTGGAAACCACAAACCTTAATAAGAGTTTGCCGGTATATTATGCAGCTCTAAATAGTTGGTGTTGTGCTAGATGGCTTTCCAAAAATTATCTGAGCTCCAGCAGGGTCTCAGGAGCTTTCAATTCTTATCTAGTGTGTATTTTCAATCAGGAAAAGCATCACTATAAGACAAAAAAAAAACTTTGTGAACTCTTCTCCAAAGGATAGTTAACTGACCACCTGGATTCCACTAAAAGATCCCAGCTTGGGAAAAGCAACCATGTTCCCCGGAGTCTGCAGGTAGGAAACTGCAATCATGAGCCATGTCCCCGGGGATTTAAAACAATTTCAATGTACAAACACTGTGATGACTTGTACATCTGGTAATAACAACAGCTACCATTTACATAATGCTTTAAGGTTTGCAAGTGGTTTAAAATATTATCACATTTTATTTTACAGTGATCTGGGATGTAGATGCTACCATTTTTTAACATTTTTTTAAGTTTTGAGTTCTAAATTTTATCCTTTCCTCTTTTCTTCTTCCCTTTTTGAGTCAGTAAGCAATCTGAATTACACATGGTGCTTCCATTATGCATATTTTACAAATGAGGAAACTGAGGCAGGCAGAGGTTAAGGGCATTGCCCCAAGATCACACAGATAGGAAGTGTCTGAAGTTGGATTTGAACTCAGGTCTTCTTGATTCTATCCCCTTTGTCATCATTCTGAGTTTAGGGAAATGTGGTGAAGGTGATTGTCAAGCATTAAGGAAAAATTAGGAGTACTGGATAGAAATGGCAAAGGAGATAGAACTGGACTTAATGTCATGACAAATTTTCCAATATTTAGAGGTAGCCAGAGAGGCAGTTTGCTAGCATCTACTGCGCCACCTGGCTACTAGTGTCAGCTGAAATTATTGGTAGAGTAAGTGGCTCAGATGTCATTGTTCCCAAACTGGTATCTGACCCTAATTAAATCATTTAGTGTGGTCTTTAGCAAGGTAAATCTAGAGCTGAACCTTTATAGGAGGAGGAGGAGAGAAGAGAAGAAGAGGGAGAGAAAAAAAGAGAGGAGAGGACAGGAAGGGAGAAGAAAGGAAGGAGAAAGGAGAGAAGGGGAAGAGAAGAAAGGAGAGGAGAGAAAAGAAGAGGAAGGAGGAAAGGAAAAGAAAATGAGAGGAGAGAACAGAAAGGAGATAAGAGGAAGAGAAGAAGAGAGAGGAGAGAAAGGAGAGGAAGGAGAAGAGGGAAAGAAGAAAAGAGAGGAGAGGACAGGAAGGGAGAAGAGAGGAGGGAGAAGGGAAAGGGAGAGGAGAGGGGAGAAAGGGGGAGAACAAAGGAGAGGAGGAGACAGGGGAGGAGAGGCTTGGGCTTGTCTTTGGAATTTGAAAGAATTCAGATGACAAGGATAAAAATTTATTTCTTCTTTTATATATATATATATATATATTACAAAATTGTCCTCTCTTGTTAAGAAAAGGCAATTTTAACTATGTAATCATAGTGATTTTTGAAAAATCTTGAGCTAGAGAAATAACATAGGAGTGGAGAGGAATAAGTGTTGTTATAATTTACATTTAAAAAAAAAGAGAGGAGGCTGAGCCAAAATGGCAGAGTAAAGACAGGAACTGGCCCAAGCTCTCCCCCAAACTGTTCCAAATTCCTTTAAATAATGACTCAAAACACATTTTAGAGCATCAGAACACCCAAAAACATGGGGTAGAGCATTTTCCAGCCAAAGGCCACTAGGAGCTCAGCAGAAAAGGTGGGAGTCTGGTGTGTATCCCTGGCCTAGGCCAAACCTCTGATTCAGTGGCCATCCTGGTGGCTTCCAAACCTCTCAGCCAAGAGACACCAGGAAGGTTAGTGAAAAGGTCTGTGGAACCAGATTGGGAGCCCAGCTCCAGCCCAGACCCCAGGGTCAGCTACGTGGGATCTCTAATCAGCAGTAATGCTGAGGCTTCTGGACCACTCAGGTCCAGAACCCCAGGGAAGACTCAGAAGATCAGTGAAGAGGGTCTGTGGTAATGGCGGAGGGAGTCTGGTACACAGTACAGTCAGAGGAGTCCCAGGCCCAGCCAATACCTTGGATCTTATAGCTAACATGGGACTGGGACTGGGACACTCCTAATGTTCCCAGGACACAAAATAGTGTGCTTGGTTAGATTCCTAGAAGGATTTCTGAAAACATCTGTCCAAACCCCTGAAGCTGGGGACAGTGTCCCCTCCATCCTGGAAACAGAACCCTACTTTAATAAACAGTTAAAATTGAATACTAGGCTAGGAAGATGAACAGAAAACAAACAAACAAAAAGTTTCTGACCATTGAAAGGTAGTATGATGGCAAGAAGGATCAAAACCCACATTCAGAAGATAATACCAAAGTCAAAGCTCCTACATCCAAAGCCTTCAAGAAAAATAATAATTGGGCTCAGGCCATGGAAGACTTCAAAAGGGAATTTGAAAAGCAAGTAAGAGAGAAGATGGTGGAGTGAAAAGGTGACTCTCTGTGTCCTCCTCTGATCTTCTCTCAAATCAAAAATAAAATAAGCCTCTGAACTGATCTTCAAGTCAACAAATCCAGAAATATTTGGACACTGCTTGCTGATATCTCTGAAGAACTTCACATCAGTTTTGTCTAACTCGGACAGAGGGATAAACAGTGGTGTAGGCCGGAAGTGAGGGTGGGACTCAGCTCACTGTGGCAGAAACTCCAAACTCCAAACACCTGGAGTTTATCTGAGGCACTCTGGATACTCTGCCCTGATTGGGGGCAGGTGTTCTGGCATACTTGCCTTGTTTAAGGAGTAATTCGGTTTTAGTCCTAGCCCCCACTGGCCCAGCACCTTAAGTTAATTCGCTGAGTGCCCCAGGGCAAAGAACTTCAGCTGCCATTTTTTTCCCTACCTTAAAGAGACATCCACGCTGTCTAAAAAAAATGAAGAAGCAAAAGAGAGTTATCACCACAGACAGCTTTTATCGAGATAAAGCAGGGATGAGCCCAAATCCTAAGGTTCCTTTAGACAAAATTCCAGATGAAGTTGTTAAGGACCATCACTGGTCCATTTTTCAAAAGGCCTTTCTGGAAGATTGCATAAAGAACCTCAAAAGAAAGCTGGAGGATAAATGGGAAAATAAAGTGAAATCAGTGCAAGAAGGATATGATGCCCTGCAAAAGAGATATGAAAAAGACACCAATTTATTGAAAAATAAAATTAATGAAGTGGAAAAAGAGTGCAATTAACAAAAAAAATTCAATTGGCCAGTTACAAAAGGAGCTTAAAAAGGTAACTGAAGAAAACAACACTTTAAAAATTAGAATTGAACAAATGCAAGTGAATGACTCAATAAGACTTCAAGAATCAGTCAAACAAAAACAAAAACTGAAAAATTAGAAGAAAATATGAAATATCTCCTAAGAAAAACAACTGACTTGCAAAATAGATCTAGGAGAGATAATCTAAGGATTATTGGACTTCCTGAAAGCCATGATGAAAAAAAGAATCTAAACACTATCTTCCAGGAAATCCTGAAAGAAAACTGCCCTGAGATTGTAGAATCAGAAGGCAAAATCACCATTGAAAGAATTCACCAATCACCTCCTGAAAGAGACCCCAAAATTAAAACCCCAAGGAATATTGTGGCCAAATTTCAGGACTATCGCACCAAGGAAAAGATATTACAAGCTGCTAGAAAAAAAAACAGTTCAAATACCGAGGATCAATAATTAGAATCACACATCATCTGTCAGCCTCCACATTGAAGGATCAAAGGGCCTGGAACCAGATATTCCGAAGGGCAAAGGAACTTGAATTATAGCCAAGAATAAATTATCCAGCTAGAATGAGCATTATCCTCCAGGGAAGAAGATGGTCATTCAATGATATAGGTGAATTTCACCTATTTCTAATGAAAAGACCAGATCTGAACAAAAAATTCGACATCCAAACATAGAACTGAAGAGAAGCATAAAAAGGTAAAAAGGAAAGGACTCTTGAGAACTTTATTTCTACTATGGGGATACTTAAAGTTGGGGGTATAATTAACTAGATATTACTTTGATAATATGAAAAAAAGAACTAGAGGGGAAAAGGTTGACATACTGGGGAAAAGAGGGAAAAAGTGGTAAAATAAGATCTAAAAAAAGGAGGTAAAAACAAGGTAAAATCTCTTGAAGAGGCAAAGAAAACCTAATATAATTGAGAGAAAGAGGGGACGGAGATGAGCATTGTGTAAATCTTACTCTCATCAGGTTGGGCTCTAAAAGTGTATGTCAGACACTTGATTTCACATCAAAACTTGTCTGTTGCCAGATGGAAGTGGGAGGGAAAGGAGGAAAAGAAAGGGATAAACTAATAGAAGGGAAAATAGAAGAATCAGGGGAAAGGAGTAAAAACAGGGGGAGGGGACCTAAAGGATGGAGTATTGTTTGGGGGAGGGGGTCATCAAAAGCAAAGTACTGAGGAGGGGGGAAGGGAGAAAGGGGAAAGGAAAGGGGGAAACATAACTTGGGTAAATAAGATGGCAGGAAATAAAGAATTAGTCATTCTAACTGTGAATGTGAATGAGATGAACCCTCCCATAAAGCAGAAGCGGATATCAGAATGGATTAAAAACCAGAATCCCACAATATGTTGTCTACAGAAACACATCTAAAGCATAATGACACATATAGGATGAAGGTAAAAGGCTGGAGCAGAAAATATTATGCTTCAGGTGACCAAAAAAAAGCAGGGGTAGCAATCCTTATCTCAGATCAAATAAAAGCCAAGATAGATCTAATCAAAAGAGATAAGGAAGGAAAGTATATTTTATTAAAGGGTACCATAGATAATGTAGCAATATCAATACTGAATATATATGCACCAAGTGCAATAGCATCCAAATTCCTAGGGGAGAAATTAAGAGAGATGCAAGAAGAAATAGACAGCCAAACTATAATAGTGGGGGATCTCAACCTTGCTCTCTCAGAATTAGATAAATCAAACCACAAAATAAACCAGAAAGAAACTAGGGAGGTAAACCAATTGTTAGAAAAGTTAGGTATGATCGATCTATGGAGAAAATTGAATGGAGACAGTAGGGAGTTTACTTTTTTTCTCAGCAGTCCATGGGACCTATACAAAAATTGACCATGTGTTAGGGCATAAAAACCTCAAAACCAAATGCAGAAAGGCAGAAATAGTAAATGCATCTTTTTCAGATCATGATGCAATAAAAATCACATGCAACATAAAGCCAGGAGAAAATAGGCCAAAAGTTAATTGGAAATTAAATAATCTAATCCTGAAGAATGAATGGGTGAAAGAGCAAATCATAGACACAATCAATAATTTTATCCAGGAGAATGACAATAATGAGACAACATACCCAAATTTGTGAGATACGGCCAAAGCGGTTCTAAGGGTCAATTTTATATCTCTAGATGCTTACTTGCACAAAATAGAGAAAGAAAATACCAACAAATTGGGCTTATTATAAAAAAAAAAAACTAGAAAAAGAACAAATTAAAAACCCTCAATTAAATACCAAATTGGAAATTCTAAAAGTTGGTTCTATGAAAAAACCAACAAAATAGATAAGCCTTTAGTTAATTTGATAAGAAAAAGGAAAGAAGAAAATCAAATTGTTAGTCTCAAGAATGATAAGGGAGAACTTTCCTGCAATGAAGAGGAAATTAGAGCAATAATTAGGAGTTACTTTGCCCACTTTATGCATGTAAGTTTGATAATCTAAATGAAATGGAGGAATATCTACAAAAATATAGATTGCCCAGGTTAAAAGAAGAGGATATAAATTGTTTAAATAGCCCCATATTAGAAAAAGAAATAGAACAAGCTAGTAACCAACTCCCTAAGAAAAAATCTCCAGGGCCAGATGGATTTACATGTGAATTCTACCAAATATCCAAAGAA
>JAJPUD010009885.1:36769-61047 GCA_023553655.1 Myrmecobius fasciatus | reverse complement strand
ATATATATATACATATATATATATATGTATATATATATATACACATATATATGTATATATATATGTATATGTATACATATATATACATATTTATACAGTTATCTTGAGTTACAAAAAAAATTGGATCTAAACAAAATGCAAGCAAACACCAGTAGAGAGTGTGAAAATGCTATGTTGTAGTCCACACTTAGATCCTATAGACCTCTCCCTGGGTATAGATGGCTTTCTTTATCACTAAACAATTGGAAGTGGTTTGAAACATCTCATTGTTGAAGAGAACCATGTCCATCAGAATTGATTATCATATAGTCTTGTTGCCATGTATAATGATCTCCTGGTTCTGCTCATTTCACTTAGCATCAGTTCATGCAAGTCTCCCCAGGCCTCTCTGAAATCATCCTGCTGGTCATTTCTTACAGAACAACATTATTCCATGTCCAGTTCTTCTGTGGACACAAATTCCTTCCCTCTCCACAGATCTGAGCAGTAAACTATCCTAGTTGGTTTAATTTGCTTATAATATCACTCTTTATGTCTAAATCATGAACCCATTTAGATCTCATCTTGGTATGTGGTATTAGGTGTGGGTCAAGCCCTCATTTCTTCCATACTAGTTTCCAATTTTCCCAGCAGTTTTTGTAAAATAATGAGTACTTATCCCAAAAGCTGGGGTCTTTGGGTGTGTCAAACACTAGATTGCTATAGTTATTGCCTATTTTGTCCTGTTATCCTAGCATATTCCACTGATCGACTACTCAATTTCTTAGCCAGTACCAAATGATTTTGAGGACCACTGCTTTATAATATAATTTTAGATCTGGTACAGCAAGTCCACCATCATCAGCCTTTATTTTATTAATTCCCTTGAAACTCTTGACCTTTTCTTCTTCCAGATGAATTTTGCTACTATTTTTTTCTAGATGTGTAAAATAATTTCTTGGGAGTTTGATTGGTATGGCATTAAATAAGTAAATTAATTTTAGTAGTACTGTCATTATTATTATATTTGCTCAGCCTACCCATAAAGACTTGATATTTTCCCAAGTGATTAGGTCTGACTTTATTTGTGTGGAAAGTGTTTTGTAGTTTAGTTTGTATAGTTCATGACTGTTCCTTGGCAAATATATTTCCAAATATTTTATACTATCTACAGTTATTTTGAATGAAATTTCTTTTTGTATCTTTTGCTGCTGAACTTTGGTGATAATATAGAAAAATGCTGATGATTTATGCAGAGTTATTTTTGTATCCTGCAACTTTTCTAAAGTTGTGAATTGTTTCTAGTAAGTTTTTAGTTGAATCTCTAGGATTCTCTAAGTATACCATGGTAACATCTGCAAAGAATGATAATTTGATTTCCTCATTATCTACTCTGATTCCTTTAATCTCTTTTCCCCCTCTTATTTCCAAAGCTAACATTTCTAATACAGTATTGAATAGTAATGGTGACAGTGGGCAGCCTTGTTTCACTCGATCTTATTGGGAATGGTTCTCGTTTGTCCCCATTATATATGATGCTTGCTGATGGTTTTAAATAGAGGCTACAGATCATTTTTAAGGAAAAGCCCATTTATTCCCATACTCTCTAGTGTTTTTAATAGGAAAGGATATTGGATTTTATCAAATGCTTTTTCTGCATCTATTGAGACAATCATATGATTTTTGTTAGTTTTGTTATTAATAGTTGACTATGCTGTAATCAACTGTAATATTGAACCAGCCCTGCATTCCTACTATAAATCCTACTTGGTCATAGTGTATTATCCTGGGGATGACTTTCTGTAATTTCATTGCTATTATATTATTTAAAATTTTTGCATCAATATCTATTAGGGAAATTGGTCTACGGTTTTCTTTCTCTGTTTTCACCCTACCTTGTTTAGCTATCAGTACATTATTTTCCATAAAAGAAATTTGATAGAATACCTTCTTTCCCTATTTTTTCAAATAGTTTATATAATATTGGAATTAATTGTTCTCTGAATGTTTGATAGAATTCACATGTAAATCCATCTGACCCTGGAGATTTTTTTAGGGAGTTGATTAATAGCTTGTTCTATTTCTATTTTTTTTGAAAGGGGCTATTTAATTATTTGTTTCCTCTTCTGTTAACCTGGACAATTTATATTTTTGTAGATATTCTTCCATTTCATTTAGATTATTAAATTTATTGGCATAAAGTTGGGCAAAGTAACTTCTAATTATTACTCTAATTGCCTCTTCATTGACGGAACGTTCTCCCTTTTCTTTTTTGAGACTAACAATTTGATTTTATTCTTTCCTTTTTTAATTAAATTAACTAAAGGCTTATCTATTTTGTTGTTTTTTCATAAAACCAACTCTTAGTTTTATTTATTAATTCAATAGTTTTCTTATTTTCAATTTTATTAATCTCCCCTTTTATTTTCAGAATTTCCAATTTGGTATTTAATTGAAGGTTTTAATTTGTTCTTTTTCTAGCTTTTTAAATTTTAAGCCCAATTCATTGATCTTCTCTTTCCCTATTTTATGCAAATAAGCATCTAGAGATATAAAATTACCCCTTATAACTGTTTTGGCTGTATCCCACAAATTTTGGTATGTTGTCTCATTATTGTCATTGTCCTGGATAAAATTATTGATTGTATCTATAATTTGCTGTTTCACCCATTCATTCTTTAGGATTAGATTATTTAATTTCCAATTAACTTTTGGTCTGTTGTCTCCTGGCTTTATACTGCATGCCATTTTTATTGCATCATGATCTGAAAAAAATGCATTTACTATTTCTGCCTTTCTGCCTTTGATTTTGATCTTTTTATGACCTCACAAATGGTCAATTTTTGTATAAGTTCCATGAACTGCTAAGAAAAAAGTAAACTCATTTCTGTCTTCAATCAATTTTTTTTCCAAAGATCTATCATACCTAATTTTTTCTAGCATTTTTTTACTTCCTTAATTTCTTTCTTATTTATTTTGTGATTTGATTTTTCTAGTTCTGAGAGAGCAAGGTTGAGATTCCCTTTAGTATAGTTTTTCTGTCTATTTCCTCTTGCATCTCTTTTAATCTCTCCTCTAGGAATTTGGATGCTATACCACTTGGTGCATATATGTTTAATATTGATATTGCTTCATTATATGTGTTACCCTTTAGTAAAATATAATTTACTCCCTTATCTCTTTTAATTAGATCTATCTTTGCTTTTACTTGATCTGAGATCAGGATTGTTACCCCAGCTTTTTTTTTTTTTTTTGGTTAACTGGAAGCATAATAGATTCTGCTCCAGCCCTTTACCTTCACTCTGTATTTATCTCTAAGCTTTAGATGTGTTTCTTGTAAACAACATATTGTAGGACTCTGATTTTTAATACAGTTTGCTATCCCCTTCCATTTTATAGAAGAGGTGTATCCCATTCACATCCATAGTTAAAATAACTAATTCTATATTTCCTGTCATCTCATTTACCCAATGTTATGTTTTTCTCTTTCCTTTCCTCTTTCTCCCTTCCCCCGTCCCCAGTCTTTTACATTTTTATGACCACCTCTCTCAAACAGTCCTCACGCTTTAGAGCCCCCCCTCTTTTAGACCTTTCCCCTAATTATTTTATTTTCCCTTCTATTTGTCTTTCCCTTTCTTTTCCTCCTTTCCCTCCCACTTCTCTATAAGGAGGGATACATTTCTCTATGAAACCAAATGTGTCTGATATTCTTTTTTTAGAGCCCAACCTGATGAGAATAAGTTTCACATAATGCTCATCCCCCTCCCTTCTTTCCCTCAATTATATTAGGTTTTCTTTGACTCTTCATGTGATTTTACCTTATTACCTCCTTTTTTTATCTTCTTTTACTTCCTTTTCCCAGTATGATCCCCTTATACCTCTAGATTCTTTTTCATTTTATCAGAGTAAAATTGAATTATACCTCCATTCTCTAAGTATACCCATAATAGAAATATAGTTTTCAAGAATTCTTTCCTTTTTTACCTTTTTATGCTTCTCTTGAGTTCTGTGTATGGAGGTCAAATTTTTTGTTCAGATCTCTTCCTTTCATTAGAAATATGTGAAATTCACCTATATCATTAAATGTCCATCTCCTTACTAGGAAGATAATGCTCGTTCTTGCTGGATAGTTTATTCTTGGCTATTATCCAAGTTCTTTTGCCTTTTGGAATATGTGATTCCAGGACGCTTGGTCCTCTAAGGTGGAAGTTTACAGATCCTGGCTGATTATAATTATGATTCCTCAGTATTTGAATTGTTTCTTTCTAACTGCTTGCAATGTTTTTTCCTTGATGTGATAGTCACGAAATTTAGACATGATATTCCTTGGGGAATTTAATTTTGGGGTTACTTTCAGGAGGTGATGGGTGAATTCTTTCAATGGCTACTTTACCTTCTGATTCTAAAACATCAGGGCAGTTTCCTTTCATGATTTCTTGTAAGATAGTGTCTATTTTCTCTCTTTTTTTATCATGGCTTTCAGGAAGTCCAATAATCCTTACATTGTCTCTCCTTGATCTATTTTCTAGGTCAGTTATTTTTTCCTAGGAGATATTTCATAATTTCTTCTATTTTTAAATTTTTTTTTGTTTTTGTTTGACTGATTCTTGAAATCTTATTTATTCATTCACTTTCATTTGTTCAATTCTGATTTTAGTGTTTTATTTTCTTCAGTTACTTTTTTAGTTCATTTTGTAATCAGCCAATTTGTTCATTGAATACTTTTTCCATTTCACCAATTTTGCTTTTAAGTGAAATGGTGTCTTTTTCATCTCTCTTTTGTAGGGCATTATATCCTTCTTGCAATGATCTCACTTCATTTCTCCATTTTTCTTCTAACTCTCTTTTGAGATTCTTTATGCAATCTTCCAGGAAAGCATTGTGAAATGGGGACCAGATCATGTCTCCCTTTGTGGCTTCCTCTGGAGTTGTTTTACTTTTGTGAACCTCAGGATCTGAGGTCTGTTCTTCTCTTTCTCCATTAAACCTCTCTATGGTGAGAGTTCCTTTTTGTTTTTTATTCATTTTTTTAAAAATCTTGAAGTGTATTCAAAGAAAAGGAGCAACAGCTGCTTTATTTTGCCCTGGCTTAATTCAGCTGATTGACTGCTGGAGCTGGACAATAGGGGCTAGGTCCAGAATTCTCAGTGATTTACAATCTACCTTTTATAAAAGGCAGATCTGCCAAAGCACCTCCTTGCAACCAGTGCAAAATGGCCCAAGAGGCTCATAGAAACTTCCCAGGTGCTTAGAAACTGCCAGGCTCTAAGTCCCAACCTGGCTTCCTGCCCTGTCTGCACTGCCATCCGAGCTCAGCAAATTGTCCCCCTATCTGACTGAAAGAGACCTGTTTTGAAACTCCTCCAAAGTAACTATTTCTGGGAATATGTTGTACTCTAAATATTTGGGGGTTCCTTGACTCCAAAATCAGTTAATAGGCTTAATCTGCTCTTGGTTTGAGAGAAGGTCAGAGTTGGTCACAAAGAGTTGTGTCTACACTCTGCTATCCTTGCTCTGCACACCCCTCCTGGCATATGTGCTTTTAAAAATTAAATGGATTTATTTTTCATGCCAGAAATATCTACTATATCTCATCAGTATTGATTTTAGGGAAGTCCAATCATATCAGTTACAGTTAAGGTTAAAAAATTAAAATTAATGTACAAGAGCTGTACTTTTTAAAACCATGCCTGGAGTACACAGATACCTTTCCCTGAATTTAGTCAAAGCTAATTTATTTTTTTGTTTGTTTGTTTTTTGTTAGCAACTTTTGTCTCCTATAATGTGCTTTGGATTTGCAAGAAATTCCCTGTTGATGAGGGAAAAAAAGAAAGAAAAGAAACAACAAACAAGCCTGAGAGCAGCTGGTTGCATATAGTATTTTACGCCCTTACTCATAAGAAAGCATGATATGCTGACTAAAAAGGAGGAGGTGGTACTGTGAGCAAGGAAAGTGGCCTTTTCTTCATGGAAGAAAATTAAAAAGGTTTCTCTCCTAAGTCATTTCAATGAATTGTAGATTATTGGAAGTAGAAAATTTATTAAAAGTTATTTAGTCCAAACAACTATTTTATAGATGTTAGGAATTGAGGTCCAGATATTTTGTGACTTTCCCAAGATAATTGAGTGATTTAACTGTACTTCAAAAATTCAAATCTACTCTCTCTATCCTTTGCCTGTTTTTGTATTCCAGGCTCTTAAATTCCTGGCACTTAGTAGATGTTTAAATGCTTATTTGTTGTTTACCAAAATGTGTTGACAGTTTCCTAACAGGTTACATCTACTTTGTTTTCAATTCTTCACTACTATAAAAAAGTTTAATTAGCAATAATGTGAGGTATGTATATTCCTGAATTATTAATGAGGAAAGACAACGAATTTTAGAGAAGAGAAATGAATTGCCGAAACTCAAAGCAAGTTGTTAGAAAAACTCAAAAATAGGCTCTAACTCCTTCGTTGTCTCCATGCCCAAGTTTAATATTTAATTACGTTCCTTTTAAGATATTTTTGTGTTTACACAAATCATCACACAATTGTTTGTCCTTTATTCTGGAAGAGGATCATGACATCAGGGAGGTGATGCATGATGTTATTATCAGCATTGCAATATCCATTTTAAATGAACTGAAGATAGAAATGACTGTAGATTGTACTTATAAAATCTAGAATTGATTCTAAAACTTAGCCTGCCAGATTCAGAAGAAATCTTAGAATGGAAAGGCATCTCATAGATCAAGTACTAAATACTCATATTGAAGTTACCATTGAAGCTTCTCCAAGCACTTTGTTCATTATGAAACTAACAACAGGTATTCTATCTTATTCATCTCTGTTTCCTCTACCACAGACCACAATATAGTCATTTCACACGGCACTTGAATGAATCATTTCTTAGCCACTCCAAAGAATAGGGCAATTAAGTACAACTTAACCATCATATTTCTGCTAAACACAACAGAAGATTATAACCAATTTCAAAGGCCATTTAAGCAAATTCAAGTTGATTTATTTTACTATTAACAGAAATGTTAAAACAAAAACCAACAAATGAAGATTAATATTCTGTCTTCTTTTTCTTAATAGACCTGAAATAAAGGTCCACAGATTCATAGAATCTCAGAGATGAAAGTTATGTCATGGCTTATGTAGTCCAACCTTAATTTATCAGAAAATCCTTTTGCATTTCCCTAAGGAGATAACCAACTTTTGTTGGTGGGGAAAGTACTTAATATTGATGAAACCCATTTCTCCTTTGAGTTCTGTTTGTTTCAAAATTTTAATTCTTCTTATGAATTTAATATTGACTGCATGTGCCTTCCATGAAAATATTCTTTGACATACCTTCACTCTGACCCCTGGCGAGATCCATCTCTCTCTTTTAAAATTACTCATAAAACTTTGCCTAAACATTGTTCTTTTATAATTATGATCCTATCTTCTAGTATTTGCATGCAGGCACTATTTGTCCCTTGCCATTAATAAAATTTCAATTTACTTGAAAACAGTTTGTATACAATATCAATGTATCCTTGAGTAGCTTGGGGATGGTAGACACATAGCCAGTCCATAACCAGTGTTCATTTTAACTTGTTGTGTTGCATTGTACCAGTGGGCATAGTTTTTGCCATGAATAAACAAGCAGCACAAACCTTCCTTTTACTTTTTCTCTTTGTATCATTATCTATCTGGTTCTTTTATTGTCTCAGTCTTTGTCTGTCTCTTATGCCCCATATATGCAATCTCAAAGACTATTAAATCTGGGGAAATATCATAGTCATTTAGAAATGGAAGGAATCATAGAGATTATCCAGGCCAACCTCCAAATCAAAATAAATAATAATAATATTAAAGTAAAATAAAATAATAATTGCAAATTATTATAATTAATTATAAGTAAAAATAAGAAATACTACATTTCATACAGTACTTTGAGGTTTGTAAAATGTTTTACACAGGTACTATTATTATTCCCATTTGATAGTTGAAGGAATTATGGGCGAGGAAAGTTGTTACTTAACCAGGTTCACAAACATTTATTTTCTTGCTGATCCAAAGCCAATTTTGTATTCATTTGCATTACCTACTTGAGGAAATAATGTACAAAGGTGTAAATAGACTTGTTCAGAAAAATAGTAAGCCTGAGAGACAGAAAAAAATCTCAGACAATATTATCCAACCCAATCAGAATAAGAGTACTTTATTATACCACAAAATCCTAGCCACTTAAGCAAATTAGAGATTTCTTCATGGTGGGAAGCAGGGAGGGGAAACAGGAGTATACAACTACCTACTATTTGTCAGATTCTGAAAAATCAGATTTAAGAGGTACATCTCAAGCCATATAGTCTGTCTCAATTGGAAAAGAAACTTTCCTATAATATGGCACAAAAACTAACCAGTCTAGATGAGGTTATCCACATTTGGATAGCTCCAAATCTTAGGAAAATTTTTAGCTAAAAGGGAAAGGAATCAGAATCATATACATGATAAATAATAAGTGCAGGATTAAAACTAAAGATTTATTTTTAAACTGAAATAAAATTGTTTTTTCTATTGTATCAGCCTACACACTGTGTCTAATTGCTTTTTTTTAGTGATAAGGAAATTGAGGAACAGGTAGTTGAAGCTCTTTGCTGAGGTCATATAGCTATTGATTGTTAGAGATGGGAATAGGTTCCAGAACTTCAGATACCATATCTTCTTCTCAGGTCACTACATCTTGTTCTCTTTTCTCTTGTTCCTGAACTTCCCCTCACCACAAAGGAGTTATAACTGGTGATGTGGTGTGTGTGTATGTGAGACAAGGGGAAGGGAAAGAAGGGGGAAAGGAAAAGAAGGGGGAGGGAGGAGATAAGAGGGAGAGGAGGAGAGAGAGAATGAGAATGAGAATGCCAATATGTATGATATGTGTTATGTGGGAGGGGGATAGTAACATAGCAGGGTAAGACAAAGCAGATCCCTTTGATACCCAACAAGAAATCAGTGTTCGTTTATTTTCTAGGTAAGGTGTTTTCTGTTTATGAACTTCTTTTATGAAATACCTGTCAAACTATATCGTGCTGAATGTTACTCATGCCACTCCCCCCTTTTTTTTGGCCTCAAGGTCATTCCATTATCAGTCACTACATCACTTTCAATATTGAAAAATCTACTCAGGGAAAGAGGATGGGGAGGGAAATTTAAAAAAAAAATACTAGATGGAAAGCCTAGATAATAAAATGATTTCAACTTGTGGCAACCAGAACTTTGATTTCTTCCTTCTTCACATAAAAGTCAATGGACACTTGCTGATAGATTAGAAAGACAGTTTATCATTGCTGATGCATTAAGTCTAAAGCATCTTGCAATCACATAAATGGGTCTCAAGGCAAGATATGCAAAGTAGTTTTCTTGTTGTTGTTTTGCTATTGTTCAATTGTTTCTGTCATGCCTTACTCTTTGTGACTCCATTTGAGGATCTTTCTTTTCTTTTTTTGGCAAAGATACTAGAGTGGTTCACCATTTCCTTCCCCAGTTCATTTTACAAACGAGGAACTGAAGCAGAGTCAAATGGCTTGCCCATGGTCACAAACCTGATAAGTACTAAATGTCTAAGGTTAGATTTGAACTAAGGGTTGGTATTCTATTCACTGTGCCACCTAGTTTCTCCTTGAGGACAGATTTGAATTTACAAAGTTGAGTTGTCCTGATCTAGACCTGACACTCCATATATTGCACTACCTAGCTTTTGTCAACATGATTTTTATTTTGGGTTTTACTTTGTTGTTGTAGTTGGTCCCTTTTTCCCTTTCAAAAACTAAGATCATAAAAAATCTAAAAAAGCAAAATCCTTCTTTCTGCCTATTTTCAGAAGGACTTCTCTTCTGATTGCAATTAAACTTGGCATTCTAGGTTCTCTTTTGAGTTTATTGGTCTCGATTACTCAATTATTAATGTTCTCTACTGGTTACTTCATCAATGACTTCTCTGCTCCTAATGATGACTTTGGCACACCAAAACTCTCACCTTCTATGTATCTACCCACCCCAGAATATCAACTTTCAGAAATGAACTGGGCACTATTGCTTATATAATCAGTCATATCTAAATAGGAATGTCCTGTGAAACACCTCCCAAAAATGGACCATCCCATTTAACTTCAGTAGGAGACAACTCATTTAAACTAGGCCCTTTCCCTAGAATGCCTTTCCTCTTGGATTATTTCCAGCTCTATTGTTGCCTGTTGATATCCTACTCATCTTCCAGTATACTGTTTGAATAGACCTTTCATTAGAAAACCTCCTTTTAGTGTCATTCCAAACATCTGTCATCTCTTTTCCATTTCACAGCTCATATTAAAGCTCATTCCTTTACATGTAATTGGAGAAGCAAATGCTATTGTAAAAAAATAAAAAAAGACAAAACAAAGGAAAAACAAAAAAAAATTTGTGACAAATGTCTAGAAAGATTCTGTTTTATATCTTATTGAAAAGATTCCATTAAAAACATCTCATTCCTAAAATTCCTTAACATTTTTTTTGAAAAACAAATTTCTCTATCTCTTCTTTCTTTCTCTCTCTCTGTCTCTCTATGTCTCTCTCTTTTTCACATACTTACACACACACACACACACTTTGACATAGGTGGCAAAAACTATTATGATCTTTTTTTTATTGAACAACTTGAGGTACAGAGTAGTCAAGTGGATTTCCCATGATTATAGCTAATAAGTATCTGTTTCCATGCCCATTTCACCTCTTTTTCAATTCCTTTAGCCAAAAATATAGTTTACATTATGGATATTTAAAATATACATTGTATCTCATCTTTATAGACTACCTTCAAAAAATCAAAGATAGTTATGTTTCTCTTAAATCTCATTTTTCCCAAACTAATCTCCTTTGAGGGATTGTCTTCTGCTGATTATTTGCAAACACCTAAATAGATCAGTCACTGCATTCTGATAATCCTTTAGTTTCTAAATGTTCCTAAATTGTGATACTCAGAACTGAGTAAAATAATCCACATTTTAGTTTGATCAGAGCATTCTATCAAAGACTGTCATAAGTTTCATTTTGTACATGATTTTTATTAATGTAGTTTTATTCTTTTTTTTCCCTCTCTTCAGTCATATAGATCTTAATTTTCATACTGGTCTTGAGGCAGCTGGGTGGCCCAGTGGATGCAGTAGGAGACTTGGAGGCATGAAGATTTAAGTTCAAATCATGCCTCAGATATTTACTCACTATCTGAATCTAGGCAAGTCACATAATCTCATCACAATTCTGTTTTCCCAACTGTGAAATGGAGATAATGATAACACCTACCTTACTGAGATAACATGATAAGCACATTGCAAATCTTTTATAAATCCTAGGTATTATTATTGTACTTCCTGAAATTTCCAGCTTTTTAAAATAGAAGTTGTTTTTCTAGTTGCACTTTCTCTATCCTATAATTATATAGTTAATTAAAAAAATAAAGGCAGGAATTTACATTTGTCCCTTTGCAATATTTTAATTGTTCTTCCCAAATTTTCATAATTTCACAAGCATATCATCTATGTCTTGATAGAAAACATTGGTAAGAAAGCTAACTAGCACAAGAATAAGGAGACAAGTGCCCATGACACACTCTATTATAGATTAAATTGCTTCCACTGAATTGCTGTCTGCTCACTTTGGCTTCTGTGATTCAAATAATTACATATCCAATGAAGTATATTGTCATCTAGAACACAGAAACATTTTGATTACATTTGTGTCTTTATATGCCCAGGATCTTACATTTAGTAGGTGTATAGACATATTATTCAATGAATCATAGATTTAGATCTACATAAGACATAGATTTACATAATGAAGGTCATTTAGTTCAACTCCTGTTTACAGATGAGGAAATTAAGGTATGATAGAATTTGAACTTAGATCCTCTGATCCCAAAGTTAGTATTCTTTTATGTTATTACACATAGCTGAATTAAATTGATGAACAAATTTTTTAGTACATAAGCTTTGAAAGAAACTTATATATATGTATATATATATGTGTGTGTATATATATATATATATATATATACTTATATGTAATCTTTTGACTCCAAGATTTTGTTGCTAAGACATTACAACTCACCTAATTCAATTTGTATTTTGTAAAGCTTTGATAAATATATACATGCCTATATGTATATATGCATATGAAATTTATATCTATGGTGCATACTTCCATGTACATGTGTGTGAATATATGTGCATATATACATACACATATGAGTGAATAAGTGCATATACACATACAGTGTACTATTGTTGTGGTGTACCTAAAATAACTTTATAGTGCTTAAACTTTAATAAAGTATATTACGCACAACAATCCTGTGTGATAGATAGTGCAATCTTTATTATTTAAAGACAAGGAAATTTAAGAGAGATGAGAAATGAATTACCAAAAATCACCTGTCTAGTAAGTGATATTATTAGAAGTTGAAAACTATATCTTCCGAATTCAAATTCATTTCCACTTTTCATTTGCTAATCACTGAGTTGCACCTTGCACCCCTCCCCAAAGAATTATATAGCTTGTTATGAAAAATCTTAATATAAGAAAAAAATTATAAAAATGACATCTGTCTAACAACAAAGAAGGCTGTCATGTAGGCATCACTACAGTCCTAGAAGCAAGGGCTGAATGACAACTTGCTAGGAATATGGTGAAAACAATTTGTGTATCAGGTTTGAGGTTCCACTATATGACCTCTATTCACATTGAAAGATTTGTGAAAATGATTTCTAAATTACAAAATCATATACGGATATATTTTTATTAATATTTTTAGTGGCACTTTGTCTTTGGTAAGCCAAGAACTTTTCTGTGGAAATAGATACTGTGTCATTTTGCAATGGTCTTTCTGAAAGTCTCCCACTTGGGATAAAATTTTTATTCACATGTCAGTTAGTTAGATGACCTCTGAAGTCCTTCCCAATTTTTAAATTTTATGATTTCCTGTTTCTGATGCTATTTTAGAGAGGCTTGAATGGGGGGAAAGATGTTTACCTTAATCAGTGAGAGCAATGAAAAATATATCAGGGCTTCTGAGAAAAGCAAGTCATCAAAATAATTTGCCATCCCCAGGTTGGCTTTTTTAAAACTTCTCACTCAGTGAGACGTTAGTGATTTTTATCATCTCTTAGACTGAAGGTTGGGGACAGTAATCCTCTGTGTTAGAAGCTACATGGGGTTCAGGGTTACACACCAGGCTTCAGGGTCATGAACACCGTCTTCATGTATTTAAAAGGCTGCCATATAGAAAAGGGATTAGACTTGTTGGACTTGACACCAGAGGGCAAAAACAGGAATTGTGGATAGAAATTACAGAGAGTAAAACTGACTTAATGAAAAAAAGGTTCTGGTAACAACCAGAGGTTAGACTAAGTGGAAAGGCTGCCTTTAGGGGGAAGTCAATTTTCTAGTAATGAGGGTACTCCAGAAGAGGATGGATAACCCTTTTTCTGAATTGGTGCCTGAGAGAGGATTCATGTTCCAATGCAGTATGTTTGAGCTATTAGTCAAACCACTTAATCAAACTAAGACTTATTTTTCCTTTCTCTGAAATGGGGTATTTGTAATGCCTTCAGAAACTCTATCTATCATTATATAGATGTTGAATGTTCTCCCAATTCTGAGAAGCAAGGGTTGCTTCACTATTCATCTATCCAACTATCTATCTGTCTGTCTATGTATCTATTTAGCTATCTATCTAATATATACACATACATATAAATGTGTAAATGTGTATGTGTATAGATCCAAATAATTTGAAATTTAACACATATTATCAACATTTTCTTTATTGCTTTCTCAAATCTGAAAATCCACCTAAACCAAACAATGAGTCAAACCTGGCTTGTAGTGTTTATAGTATAAATACTTACAATAAAATTTTAACAGTTGGCTCTTTTGGCAAAGTTTGAATTGATTTTAGCACACTTATGAGACAGTTATTAGGACCTCAGTAAGCACTCTAGCATCTCTAAATTTTCTCTTCTTTGATCAAGATTTTCTCAATTTCATTAACATGATTTAAGAATGAATATTGGAAAGTATTGTATTATAATATCTGAGAAGCAGAAACAAGATGATGGAGTAGAGAAGGCATTCTGCTTAGACCTCAAAACTTTAACCTCTAAATAACTTCAAAATTACAAATCAGATTGAATTCTGGCATGGAGAACTAATAAAAGTCAAAGTGAAAATTCTTCCAAATCAAGATAACTTAGGAGTTCAAAGAGAACTATGGCATTTGGATGGAAACTGAGATGAAGCCAGTGAAAGGCCTAGATGATGGCAACAAAAGCAGCAGCAACATCCAGAGCTCCCAATCCAGAGAGAGTAAGGGGACCTAGCAACTGATTAGAATGAGACTAAGGGGGATTCTCGTGCCAGTATTGAATATAGAATCTGTTTGGCTACTTTTTAATCTATACCAACTTTTATGTCACAGTTCAAAGATAAGATGGAGCACTTTCAATCAAGAGGGAGCGGAAGACCTAAAGGGTAGCTTTTCTATTATTAAAACTTTTTATTTGCAAAACATATAGATAATTCTTCAACATCAACCCTTACAAAGCTTTTTGTTACAAATTTTCCCCCCTACTCCCCACCCCTTCCCTAGATGGCAGGAAATCCACTATATGTTAATTATGTTAAAATACTTGACAAATTGAATATATGTATACATATTTCCACCCATCATTGTTATGCAAGAAAAATCATATCTACAAGAAAAAAATCAGAGAAAGGAAATAAAATGCAAGCAAACATCAATAGAAAGCATGAAAATATTATTTTATGGTCCATATTTCATATTCCTCTCTCTGGGTGTATATGGCTTTCTTTACTGAATAACTGGAACTGGTTTGAAACATTTCATTATTGAAGAGAGCCATGTCCATCAGAATTGATCATCATATAGTCTTGTTGTGTGCCATGTATAATGATCTCTTGGTTCTGCTCATTTCACTCAGCATCAGTCCATGCAAGTTTCTCCAGGTCTCTCTGAAATCATCCTGCTGGTCGCTTCTTATAGAACAATAATATTCCATAACATTCATATACCATAATTTGTTCAGCCATTCTCCAATTGATAGGCATCCATTCAGTTTCCAGTTTCTAGCCACTACAAAAAGGGTTGCCACAAACATTCTTGCACATGTGGGGCCCTTTCCTTCCTTTAAGATTTCTTTGGGATATAAGCCCAATAGAAACACTGCTGGGTCAAAGGGTATGCACAGTTTGATAACTTTTTGAGCATAGTTCCAAACTGCTCTCCAGAATGGCTGGAGTTCCACCAACAATATATCAGTGTCCCAGCTTTCCCACATCCCCTCCAACATTCGTCATTATCTTTTCCTGTCATCTTAGCCAATCTGACAGGTGTGTAGTGGTACCTCAGATTTTTCTTAATTTGCATTTCTCTGATCAATAGTGATTTGGAGCACTCCTTCATATGACTAGAAATAGTTTTAATTTCATCATCTGAAAATTGTCGGTTCATCTCATTTGACCATTTATCAATTGGAGAATGGCTTGAATTCTTATAAATATGCGACAACTCTCTATATATTTTAGAAATGAGGCATTTATCAGAAGAAAGGGTAGCTTTTTAGCAATATTGTCTAATATTTATTTTTCAGTAATAGTTCAAAAAGAGAATGGAATGATTTCAGGCACAAGAGAGTGGTAATCTTGAATGGCATTATCAGTTTGGTTCCTAAGGAATAAGTGACCCTTATAATCAGTATTGATTGTATGACAAGGGATCAATGGCCTCCCTGGAGAAGGACTAGAATGTAGAATAAAAGAGCAGTGACAATACATTTCCCCATATCACATCACTTTGGAAACACTCAAAACTTCAAAAAATTCTGATGGTAGAAAGCTACTATGGTTACATGGAAGATCAAAATATATATTCAGTAGAAGATAAAGTCAAAGTTAATATATTGAGTTCTTCCATGAAACAGATAAATTGTTCTTAGGCCATGGAAGAGCTCAAAAATAATTATAAAAATGAGGTAAGAGAGAGAGGAAAATTGCAAAGAAAAAAGAGAATGATGTAAGAAAACCATGGAAAATAATTCAATAGCTTGGTAAGGAAGACACAAAATACATAGAAGAAAAGCAACAGCTTATTAATAGACTAAGCCAAATGGCAAAGGAGATTCAAAAACCAATGAGGAGAATGCCTTAAAAACAAAATTGACAAATTAAAAAAAGAAGCACAAAAACTCATAGAAGAACAAAAAAAGCTACTTAAAAAGTAGAATTGGCAAAAAAGATAAAAGGTGGTACAAAAGCTCACTGAAGGAAAAGAATCCTTAAAAATTAGCCATGAGCAAATTAAAGCTAATGGCTTTATAAAAAATCGAGAAACAATAAAACAAAATCAAAACTATATAAAATCTAGAAGACAATATGAAATATCTCACTGAAAAAAATGACCTGGAAAATAGACTCATGAGAAATAATTTCCAAATTTTTGATTTGAGAAATAACAAAGGGATTAGACAACATTTTCCTAGAAATTATTAAGGAAACCTGCCCTGATATTCTATAACTAGAGAGTAAGGTAGAAATTGAAATAATCTACTTATCATATCATAAAAGAGATCCCAAAATGAAAGCTCTAATAAATATTACAACTAAATTCCAGAGTTTTCAAATCAAAATGTTATATTTCAGCAATCAGAAAGAAGCAATTCAAATATTGTGACTTCACAGTCATGATAACACAAGATTTAGCAATTTAAAACTTAAAGGATCAGACAGTTTGGAATATGATATTCTAGAGGACAAAGGAGTTAGGATTACAACCCAAAATCATCTACACAACAAAACTAAGCATAATCCTTCAGGGAAAAATGTATATTCAATAAAATAGAGGACTTTAAGTTTTCTTGATTACAAGACCAGAGCTGAATAGAAAATTTGATTTTTCAAAAAAGGCTGTAGAGAAGCATAAAAAGCATAAAAGCATAAAAAGAAAAGAGAAAATATAAGGGAATCATTATAATTAAACTGTTTGCATTCCTACATGGAAGATGATACTTATAACTCATAAGAACTTTGTTAATATTAGGGCAGTTAGAAAGCAGATAAATATATAGATAGGTGGCACATTGTGAATTGAGTTATCAAAGAATGATATCTAAAAAGTAAAATTAAGGGTAAGAGGAATGTCCTGGGAGAAATGGAAAGGGAGGGGTAGACTGGGATAACCTGTCTCATATAAAAGGGACAAGCAAAAGCTTTTACATTGTAGAAGAAAAAGAGGAAGGTAAAAGGGAATGAATCAACCTTATGCTCACCAGAATTGGCTTAAAGAAGGAATAGCATGTACAATCAATCGGATACAGAAATCTATCTTACCCTATGGGAAAGTAGATGGGAAAATGAATAAGAAAAGCAGGGGGAAAATAGAAGAGATGGTAGATTAAAAAACAAAGAAAAAAAAAGCAGGGGGAAAATAGAAGAGATGGGAGATTAGAGAAGGAGGTAGTCAGAAGCAAACACTTTTGAGGAAAGACATGGTGAAAAGAGTGAGTATAAAAGAAAGGGAGACTATAGTTAGCAATAATAGTTAAAATGAGTTGAAATTTCTCTGATAAAGGCGTCATGTCTCAAACATAGAAAACTGAGTCAAATTTATTATAAAAAATGTCATTCTCCAATTGATTCATGTTCCAAAGTTATGAATAGTTTTCAGATGAAGTAACCAAAACTCTCTATAGCCATATAAAAACATTTTAACTCACTATTGAATGGAAAAATGTGAATTAAAACAATTCCTAGGTACTATTTTATACCTATTAGATAGACTAATAGGACAAAAAAGTACTCCATGACAAATTTTGAAAGGGAAGGGGGGAAAATGAGTCTTTAATTTCCTGTTGGTAGAATTGTGAACTGATTCAGGCATTCTGTATATCAATTTGGAACATGCCTAAAGGGCTGTAAAATCATGCATATCCTTTGAGCTAGCAATACCACTACTAGATCTGTACTGCTAATGAAATAAAGGAAAAGGACCTATATGTAAAAAAAAATATTTATAGCAGCTCTTTTTTGGTGGCAAAGAATTAAAATTGATGGGTTGTCCATCAATTGGAAATTTGCTGAATAAGTTATGGTATATGAATATGATGGGAAACCATTGTATTACAGAAATGTTGAGCAGAATGGTTTCAGAAACAACAACCAAAACTGAGAAGACTTACATGAACTAACACAAATAAAATGAACAAAACAAGGCAAACAAAACCAGGACAACATTGAACAGTAATAATACTGTAATAAAGATAAACTGTGAAAGACTTAGCCACTCTGAACAAGACAATGATCAATGACAGTTCCAAGTGACCCAGGATGAAATGTGCTATCCATTTCCAAAGAGAAAACTAATTAACTCTGAATGAAAACTTTATTTATATTTTTATTTGGTGTTTACTTTCACAATCTGGTTTATAAAGAAATAATTTTTTGCATGTCTGCAATTTACAATCTATATAGAGATCCTTGCCTTCTCAAGGAGGTAGAGAGGGATCGAGGACAGGAGAGAATTTATGACTCAGATTTTTTAAATACTTAAAAATGTTTATTCTTTTCTACCCAAAAATGGCAGTTATTCTAGAAAAACAAGAAACTGAGCACAACAATCATAATTGCAGTTAACATTTTATTTGTTTTGTTTTTAACATGAAATTTCTTATTTGAACCAACTATTTTTGTTATCTTCAGAAAATAAGTTTAGTATAAAGAGAGGGGCAAAACCCAAAATTTTCTTTTTCATCTATAACTATATGGGAGTGCCAGACAGACACAGGTACTGAGTTTAACAATTTTATTAGATAACTATTACTAGAAAGATCTGCTCTTAGCTTCATCTAGCTAGATCCTTGTTTAAAGATATGGTTCTAAATAAATATATACTTGATAATAAATAAAGGATTTTATAGAAGAGATAGTCCTTTGTCATCATTTTAACTGTCTTATCCAAGAGACATGCATGTTAACAAACTGTTTGAGATATTTTATCTATATCTGTTTAATGGTGTTTTAATTTTTAGGAGTTTAGTGAAAGAGTACTGGACTAAGTGTTTCAAGGTCGTGGGCTGAGATTTGGTTTTGACACTTACTGGTGTATTAACCTTGGACAACCTATCTCATTTCAGTTTGTTTCTTCACCTGTGTACTGGGAATAATAATCTTTACACTACCACACTACAGATGAAGAAACTCAGTCTTTGGGGATTAGTTAGAGATAAAAGACAGTGACTCAGAGGTCATGTGTTATCTTTTTTAAATCATAAAGCAATATATAAATGTGAGTTGACATTGTAGCAGCATCTTTACACACTTACTTTCATTCTGAATAATTATCTTTGAACTCTTAGTTTTTAATATTCTTTATCTCAAATACTTGGAGATACCTTTGTAGTCAAGTATACCTACACTCTCTACTTTAAAGTAGAAAATAATTTTGGTAGTTTAACTAGGAAATCTGCTTTGTTTGCAAGTGTATTATCTCAGACCAGATACTATTAAGAAATATGTATAAACTTAAAAAAATACTTTTCCCAACTACCTGGTAACTATCTTTCCTAATCATAATTGATCCAAACATATTTCATGGATTGGTTATAGAATTATTTAGATTGAAAAATTCAAATCTATCTTTCTCTGATCAAAAAGTTTTTTAAAAAATACACTTTGTTCTTATTATAATTTCATAATATGACCCCAGGATTCATTTAGCGTTAATTTCTATGTTTTACAGTTTACAAGTCATTTTTTTTTGACCGAAGCCCTGCATATAAAGTGAAAGTACTGGTGTTTCCAATGTACAGATGAAGAAACTGAGTCTTTGGAGATTAGTTAGAAATAGAAGATATAGTGACTTATTTACAGTGGAGTGGTGACTCAAGCATGGGTAAGTTACAATGACAGTGACAAACTATCTATTGACACTTAGCAAGGTTTACGGGCTAACATAATGTAACAACATGGCTCATGGTTATCAAACCATTACCAGGACCATAAAGCAAGTAGCCTTCTCTGAATTCATAATAGAAGTACAGGTCAGGTAATTACCATCTGAGCAAATATAAAAAATATAAATCTAGAACATTCTAATCACCTGCTCATCCACACACCTCACTGTTATTCTATCTAGATTAATTTCCCAAGGACTAATATGCACCCATTTTTTCCTATTGTCTTTACTGCTGGGTTGTCAGAGGATGCATAACATTCCCCAAACTCAATTAAGTTTTCTCTCTTATTCCTATTCCTCTCAAACCAACCCTACCAAATTTCTCACTTTGGAAATTCCTTTCTTTTTTTTTCTTCCTCTGTTTAATCTGAAGTGACTACTCCACAATGAGCAAACTTCCTCTCATCTTTCACAATTTCCTCTCTTGTTCCATACATCTTCTGATATTTCTTGACATCTGGTTCTCTCCAGATGATACCACAACCATAGCCATCCTTTTTAGTTATGGCTGCACTTTTGCATGTACATCCAATTCATTGTCCTTGGTAGGGGAAGTGGAATACAACTTCTTGCTCAATGCCACTTCCAGATCCTCTTCTTACTGTCATCATTTAGCAATCTTTCCTCCTTTGAAGTACATTCAATCCAAACTGATCACTCAATGCATATATTGGTGGATGCTATGTACCTTCACTTAGGACATGCTTCTTCTTAGCTCAGTAAGTTCAGTATCTGGAGCAAGGTCTTCCTATCTAACATATAACTCCAATCTGGGGGCTTTGACATGTTGATGTTCCCTCAAATATCTGAATTTCTCAGTTCCACAAATCAACTTATGTTCTGAAACCTACTTCTCCCTCCACCTTAGCTAACTATAGACATGGTCATGTTTTTTAACTTTTCATCACCAATAAATGTGGCACTTCCCTGTACTAAAGTCTGAATTTATCTTATCTTAATCTTTTATCTTTAATTTTTTTATTCTTTAATCCTTCTAAATACCTCCTTTGTCCTCACTGTATCCCCCAGTCCCCATCCCTCAGTATTGTCTCTGAATTTTTATCCTTGCTCTGACTATATTCTCTTCTTTTCTTAATCTTGATTCTTTTTATGTGGATTTATTTTGAATCCTGCCACTTTGCTAAAGTTGTGAATTGTTTCTAGTAGTTTTTTAGTTGATTCTCTAGGGTTCTCTAAGTATACCATCATGTCATCTGCAAAGAGTGATAATTTGGTTTCTTCATTACCTACTCTAATTCCTTTTATATCTTTTTCTTCTCTTATTGCCAAAGCTAATATTTCTAATACAATATTAAATAGTAATGGTGACAGTGGGCAGCCTTGTTTCACTCCTGATTTTATTGGGAATGGTTCTAATTTGCCTCCATTACATACAATGCTTGCTGATGGTTTTAAGTAGATGCTACTAATCATTTTAAGGAAAAGCCCATCTATTCCAATACTCTCTAGTGTTTTTAATAGGAATGGGTGTTGGATTTTATCAAATGCTTTTTCTGCATCTATTGAGATAATCATATGGTTTTTGTTAGTTTGGTTATTAATATAATTGATTATGCTGATAGTTTTCCTAATATTGAACCAGCCCTGCATTCCTGGTATAAATCCTACTTGGTCATAGTGTACTATCCTGGGGTTTAATCTTGATTCTTTTGTGAACCAGTTCAACTTTGAACTATATTCTCCTCTTCATGACACTTTTCCCTTATCCTACAATCATTTGAATCTTGTCAAAAACTGTTGTTAGATTATACTCTACATAAACCCCCTTTGCTTCTGCTAAATACTGATGAATGAAATCTGAGAAAATAACAAAATCGTGATAACTGACCCACTGCAAATATATATTATCTAATTTTCACTGGTTTCTCATTGTAGGAAATCAATTCTATCACACATTTAATTTATTCAATATTTCCCCACATCACAGCCCTCCAGCCTCCCACTTAAATCTCCTAAACCACTAACTTCTCTTTCATTCTCTTCTCTGATGATGAGATTATTCTTCTGCATACCAAGACCAGCCCCACGTACCTCTGATTTCTTCATAATCCAGTAAATCACCTTCACATAATTCCATTTCTCTCCAATATGCAATCTTGTATGGTCTACTAGTCCTTTTTTTTTTTTTGCTGAGGCAATTGGGGTTAAGTGACTTGCCTAGGGCCACACAGCTAGGACAAGTTAAGTGTCTGAGGCTAGATCTGAACTCAGGTCTCCCTGACTTTAGGGCTGGTGCTCTATCCACTGTGCCACCTAGCTGGCCCCTACTAGTCCTTTTTCATTGTTGGCTACAAACACATCTTCAACCTCATTCATACAAAAACTAAGATAAAAAAAATACCCAAACAACAACAAGCAAACAAACAAACAAACAAAAAAACCCCTCAGAAAATAATAGGAAATATCAATCTCTTTTAACCTTCTTATCTAAACCCCCAAAATAAAGCCATTTACACACCTTGCTTCCACTAATTTTCTCTTCCTTAATGTCACAAATCTTTGCAACCTAGCTTCTAACCACATCATTCAACTAAGTCACTTAACCAAGTTTACCAATATTAACTTGTGCCAAATCTAATGTCTGTTTTTCACTCTCATTCTTTTATCTTCTCTACAGCACTGGCTTCTGTTTGCCACCTTCTCAGATGTAACACTCTTGTTATTTTTTTCTAACTTACTTCTGTTTGAGTCTTATTTCTTTCTCTCTGTGTTTCTGCTTCTCTTTCCTCCCCTGTGTCTGTTTCTTTTTCTCCCCCTGTGTCTCTCTTCTTCTCCATCTTTCTTTTTTTTTATTAATACTTTTTATTTGCAAAACATATGTATGGGTAATTCTTCAACATAAAGCCTTACAAAGCTTTCTGTTACAAATTTTTACCCCCTACTCCCCACCCCTCCCCTAGATGGCAGGATATCCAATACATGTTAATTATGTTAAAATACTTAAGAAATTGAATATATGTATACTCATTTCCACACATCATTTTTTGTGCAGGAGAAATCATATTTACAAGAAAGAATAATCAGATAAAAGAAATACAATACAAGCAAACATCAATAGAGAGCATGAAAATGATATGCTGTGGTCCACATTTCACATCCCTCTCTCTGGGTGTATGTGGTTTTCTTCACTGAACAATTGGAACTGGTTTGAAGCATTTCATTGTTGAAGAGAGTCATGTCCATCAGAACTGATCATCATATAGTATTGTTGTTGCCATGAAAAATGATCTCCTGGTTCTGCTCACTTCCCTCAGCATCAGTTCATGAAAGTCTCTCCAGGCCTCTCTGAAATTGTCCTGCCGGTCGTTTCTTACAGAAAAACAATATTCCATAACATTCATATACCATAATTTATTCAGCCATTCTCCAATTGAAGGGCATCGATTTAATTTCCAGTTTCTAGCCACTACAAAAAGAGCTGCCACAAACAATCTTGCACATGTGGGGCCCTTTCCTTCCTTTAAGATCTCTTTGAGATATAAGCCCAATAGAAACACTGCTGGGTCACAGGGTATGCACAGTTTGATACCTTTTTGAGCATAGCTCCAAATTGCTCTCCAGAATGGTTGGATCCCTTCACAGTTCCACCAACAATGCATCAGTGTCCCAGCCTTCCCACATCCCCTCCAACATCTGTCATCATCCTTTCCTGTCATTTTAGCTAATCTGACAGGTGTGTAGTGGTACCTCAGAGTTATCTTAATTTGCATTTCTCTGATCAATAGTGATTTGGAGCAACTTTTTATATGACTATAAATAGTTTTAATTTCATCATCTGAAAATTGTCTGTTCATATCCTTTGACCATTTATCAATTGAAGAATGGCTTGAATTCTTATAAATATGAGACAATTCTGTATATATCTTAAAGATGAGACCTTTATCACTTTTTCTCCTTTCTACCTCTTTTTCATTATCTCTCTCATTTTTCCCCTCACTGATTCTATCACTCTATATTTTGGGGTCTCTTTCTATCTGTTTTTGTCTCTCTTCCCTAGCCCCACCCGTTCCCTCTTCTGAGTTTCTCTCTATTATCCTGTGCAAAAATGGGTTTTGAGCTGATACTGGAAAGTAGTAAAAGAAGTTAGAAGGGAGCAGCTAAGTGGTGCAGTGGATAGACTACCAACTCTGAATTCAGGAGAACCTGAGTTCAAATCAGGTCTCAGACATTTAACAATTCCTAGCTGTGTGACCCTGAGCAAGTCACTTAACCCCAACTGCCTCAGCAAAAAAAAAAAAAAAAAAAAAAAA
>JAJPUD010009885.1:0-31597 GCA_023553655.1 Myrmecobius fasciatus | reverse complement strand
TTCTTCCATACTAGTTTCCAGTTTTCCCAGCAGTTTTTGTCAAATAGTGAATATTTATGCCAAAATCTGGGGTCTTTGGGTTTATCGAAGACTAAATTGCAATAGTTATTGTGTAGTTTGTCTTGTGATTCTATCTTATTCCACTGATTGACTACTCTATTTCTTAGCCAGTACCAAATGGTTTTGATGTCCACTGCTTTGTAATATAGTTTTAGATCCAGTACAGGAAGTCCACCATCGTCAGCTTTTTTTTTTTCATTAATCCCCTTGAAATTCTTGACCTTTTGTTTTTCCAAATGAACTATGCTACTATTTTTTCTAGATCTGTAAGATAATTTCTTGGGAGTTTGATTTGTATGGCACTAAATAAGTAAATTAATTTGGGTAATATTGTCATTTTTATTATATTCGCTCGGCCTACCCATGAGCATTTTCTGTTTTTCCAATTGACTAGGTCTGATTTTATTTGTGTGGAAAGTGTTTTGTTGTTTAGTTCATATAGTTCCTGACTATCCCTTGGCAGATAAATTCCCAAATATTTTATACTATCTACAGTTATTTTGAATGGAATTTCTTTTTGTATCTCTTGCTGCTGAACTTTATTGGTAATATATAAAAATGCTGATGATTTATGTGGATTTATTTTGTATCCTGCAACTTTAGTAAAGTTGTGAATTGTTTCTAGTAGTTTTTTAGTTGAGTCTTTAGGGTTCTCTACGTATATCATCATGTCATCTACAAACAGTGATAATTTGGTTTCCTCATTACCTACTCTAAATCCTTTAATTTCTTTTTTCTTCTCTTACGGCCAAAGCTAACATTTCTAAGACAATATTAAATAATAATGGTGACACTGGGCAGCCTTGTTTCACTCCTGATCTTATTGGGAATGGTTCTAGTTTGACTCCATTACATATTATGCTTGCTGAAGGTTTTAAGTAGATACTACTAATCATTTTAAGGAAAAGTCCATTTATTCCTATACTCTCCAGTGTTTTTAAAGGAATGGGTGTTGGATTTTATCAAAGGCTTTTTCTGCATCTATTGAGATAATCATATGTTTTTTGTTAATTTAGTTATTAATATAATTGATTATGCTAATAGTTTTCCTAATACTGAACCAACCCTGCATTCCTGGTATAAATCTTACTTGGTCATGATATATTATCCTGGGGATGACTTTCTGTAATCTTGTTGCTAAAATCTTATTTAAAATTTTTGCATCAATATTCATTAGGGAAATGGGTCTATGGTTTTCTTTCTCAGTTTTCTCGCTACCTGGTTTAGCTATCATCACCATATCTGTGTGGAATGAATTTGGTAGTACACCTTCTTTCCCTATTTTTTCAAATAGTTTATATAGTATTGGGATTAATTGTTCTTTGAATGTTTGGTAAAATTCACATGTAAATCCATCTGGCCCTGGAGATTTTTTTCTTAGGGAGTTGATTAATATCTTGTTCTATTTCTTTTTCCAAAATAGGGCTATTTAAATAATTTATTTCCTCTTCTGTTAATCTGGGCAATCTATATTTTTGTAGATATTCCTCCATTTCATTTACATTATCAAATTTATTGGCATAAAGTTGGGCAAAGAAACTCCTAATTATTACTCTAATTTTCTCTTCATTGGAGGAAGGTTCTCCCTTATCATTTTTGAGACTAATAATTTGATTTTCCTCTTTCCTTTTTCTAATCAACTAAAGCCTTATCTATTTTGTTGGTTTTTCATAAAACCAACTCTTACTTTTATTTATTAATTCAATAGTTTTCTTATTTTCAATTTTATTGATCTTCCCTTTAATTTTGAGAATTTCCAATTTGGTATTTAATTGAGGGTTTTTAATTTGGTCTTTTTCTAGCTTTTTTAATTGTAAGCCCAGTTCATTGATTTTCTCTTTCTCTGTTTTACGCAAGTAAGCATCTAGTGATATAAAATTACCCCCTATAACCGCTTTAGCCGTGTCCCACAAATTTTGGTATGTTCTCTCATTGTTGTCATTCTCCTGGATGAAATTTTTGATTGTGTCTATAATTTTCTCTTTCACCCATTCATTCTTCAGGATTAGATTATTTAATTTCCAAATAACTTGTGGTCTATTTTCTCATGGCCTTATATTACATGTGAGTTTTATTGCATCATGATCTGAGAAGGATGCATTTACTATTTCTGCTTTTCTAAATTTGATTTTGAGGTTTTTATGCCCTAACACATGATCAATTTTTGTATAAGTTCTATGAACCCCTGAGAAAAAAAATATACTCCCTTCTATCACCATTCAATTTCCTCCAGAGATCTATCATACCTAACTCTTCTAGCCTTTTGTTAACCTCCCTAACTTCTTTCTTATTTATTCTGTGATTTGATTTATCTAATTCTGAGAGAGCAAGGTTGAGATCTCCCACTAGTATAGTATTACTGTCTATTTCTCCTTGCATCTCTCTTAACTTCTCCTCTAGGAATTTGTATGCTATACCACTTGGTGCATATATGTTAAGTATTGATACTGCTTCATTGTCTATGGAACCCTTTAGTAAATATAGTTTCCTTCCTTATCTCTTTTAATTAGATCTATTTTTGTTTTTACTTCATCCGAGATAAGGATTGCTACCCCTGCCTTTCTTTGTTCACCTGAAGCGTAGAAGATTCTGCTACAGCCCTTTACCTTCACTCTGTGTGTTTCTCTATGCTTTAGATGTGTTTCTTGTAAACACCATATTGTAGGATTTTGGATTTTTAATCCAGTCTGCTACCCGCTTCCTTTTTATGGGAGATTTCATCCTATTCACATTCACAGTTAAATTGTCATTAATTGACAATCTTCTTCCATGGAAGATGATGCTCATTCTAGCTGGATAGCTTATTCTTGGCTGTAATCCAAGTTCTTTTGCCTTTCAGAATATCTGATTCCAGGCCCTTCGATCATTTAAAGTGGAAGCTGACAGATCCTGTATAATTCTAATGACAGTTCCTCAGTATTTAAACTGTTTTTTTCTAGCTGCTTGCAATTTCTTTTCCTTGGTGCCATAGTCCTGAAATTTGGCCAAAATATTCCTTGGGTTTTTTATTTTGTGGTCTCTTTCAGGAGGTGATTGGTGAATTCTTTCAATGCCAACTTTGACTTCTGATTCTAAAATATCAGGGCAATTCTCTTTTATGATTTCCTGGAAGATAGCATCAAGGTTATTTTTGACATCGTGGCTTTCAGGGAGTCCAATAATCCTTAGATTGTCTCTCCTTGATCTGTTTTCCAAGTCAGTTGTTTTTCCTAGGAGATTTTTCATGTTTTCTTCTATTTTTTAAATTTTTTTGTTTTTGTTTCAGTGATTCTTGAAGTCTTTTTGAGTCATTTACTTCCATTTGTTCAATTTTAATTGTTAAAGTATGATTTCCTTAAGTTATCTTTTTTAGCTCCTTTTGTAGCTGGCCAGTTGAATTTCTTGATTCAATGCATTCTTTTTCCATTTTGCCAGTTTTATTTTTCAGTGAATTGTTGTCTTTTTCCAATTCACCAATTTTGTTTTTCAGTTCACCATTTTTTTTCCAGTGAATTGGAGATTTTTTCCACTTCACCAATTTTGTTTTTCAGTGAACTGTTTTCTTTTTCCAATTCACCAGTCTTATTTTCCAGTTTTTGATATTTCTGTTGCACTGATCTCAATTTATTTCCCAATTCTTCTTCTAGCTCTCTTTTGAGATTCTTAATGCAATCTTCCAGGTAAACCTTCTGAAAGGGAGACCAACTTAAGTACGCCTTTGTGGCTTCATCTGGATTGTTTTCATAATGTCAGGATCTGGGGACAGTTCTATTTTTTCTCTGTAAAAGCTTTCTACGGTGAGAGCTCTCTTCTGCTTCTTGCTCATGATTTAAAGTTGGGATATTGGTCACCAGCAGAAAATACTGCAACAATTTGTATTTGCCCTGAGGCAGTTTGCCTAGTTGACTTCCGGTCTGAGGCTGGTCGGGCTAGATTTGCATTAGGACCATGTTTTCAACTGCTTTCGATCCACCCTTTACCAAAGTCAGATCTGCCAAAGCACCTGCCCGCAAGCAGAGCAAAGTGGCACAGGCGTCTTCCAGGGGCTTCCTGGGTGCCTAAAATCCGCCCCTCTATTGCAGGCCTGACTTCCACCCCGGGTGGAGTCTGATTGTGACCAGTGGCCGATTTCCCCTGAGGCTAACCTTCTCCAGAGTTCTTTCAAGGTAGATTTTTGATAAAAGTGCGTTGTAGTCCAAATGTTTGGCGGAGCCCTCACTCAAAAACCAGTTCGAAGGCTCACTTTGTCTGGGTCTGAGGGAAGGTCTCAGGAGTTCACATCTTGGCTCCGCCTCAACCATCAGCATTTTTATGCATCACCAACAAAATGCAACAGCAAGAGATACAAAGAGAAATTCCATTCAAAATAACTATCGATTGTATAAAATATTTGGGAATATATCTGCCAAGGGAAAGTCAGGATCTATATGAGCAAAACTACAAAACACTCTCCACACAAATAAAGTCAAATCTAAACAATTGGAAAAACATCAACTGCTCTTGGATAGGTCGAGTGAATATCATAAAGATGGCAATACTACCTAAACTAATCTGTCTATTTAGTGCTATACCAATCAAACTCCCAAGAGATTATTTAACTGACCTAGAAAAAATAACAACAAAATTCATCTGGAAAAACAAAAGGTCAAGAATTTCAAGGGAATTAATGAAAAAAATGCAAATGTGGGTAGCCTAGCTGTACCAGATCTAAAACTATATTATAAAGTAGTGGTCACCAAAATTATTTGGTATTGGATAAGAAATAGAGTAGTGGATCAGTGGAATAGGTTAGGTTCACAGGACAAAATACTGAATGACAATAGTAATCTAGTGTTTGATAAACCCAAAGACCCCAGTTTGGGGATAAATACTCACTATTTGACAAAAACTGCTGGGATAATTGGAAACTAGTATGGAAGAAATTAGGCATTGACCCACACCTAACACCATATACCAAGATAAGGTCAAAATGATTCATGATCTAGGCATAAAGAATGATATTATAAACAAATTAGAACAATGTAGGATGGTTTACCTTTCAGACCTGTGGAGGGGGAAGGAATTTGTGACCAAAGAAGAACTAGAGGTCATCATTAATCACAAAATAGATAAGTTTGACTATATCAAGTTAAAAAGTTTTTGTACAAACAAAATTAATGCAGATAAGATTAGAAGGGTAGCAGTAAACTGGGAAAATATTTTTACATCCAAAGGTTCTGATAAAGGCCTCATTGCTAAAATATATAGAGAATTGACTCAAATATATAAGAATTCAAGCCATTCTCCAATTGATAAATAGTGAAAAGATATGAACAGACAATTTTCAGATGAAGAAATTGAAACTATTTCTGGTAACCTGATAAGGTGCTCCAAGTCACTATTGATCAGAGAAATGCAAATTAAGACAACTCTGAGATACCACTACACACCTGTCAGATTGGCTAAAATGACAGGAAATGATAATGATAACTGTTGGAGGTGATGTGGGAAAACTGGGACACTGATACATTGTTGGTGGAACTGTGAACGGATTCAGCCATTCTGGAGAGCAATTTGGAACTATGCTCAAAAAGTTATCAAGCTGTGCATACTCTTTGACCCAGCAGTGTTTCTACTGGGCCTATATCCCAAAGAGATTTTAAAGGAGGGAAAGGGACTGACATGTGCAAAAATGTTTGTGGCAGCCCTTTTTGTAGTGGCAACAAACTGGAAATTGAAAAGATGCCCATGAATTGGAGAATGGCTGAATAAATTATGGTATATGAATGTTATGGAATATTATTGTTCTGTAAGAAATGACCAACAGGAGGATTTCAGAGAAGCCTGGAGAGACTTGCATGAACTGATGCTGAGTGAAATCAGCAGAACCAGGAGAACATTATACACAGCAACAAGACTATACGATGATCAATTTTGATGGACATGGTTCTCTTCAACAATGATGTGATTCAAACGAGTTCCTATTGTTCAGCGATGAACATAGTCATGTACATCCAAAGAGAGCCCTGTGGGAACTGAGTGTGAACCACAACACAGCAGTTTAAAACTTTCTATGAATATTTCCATGCATTTTGTTTTCCTTCTTAGGTTGTTTTTTTCTTCTTCTCTTTCTCGATCTGATGTTTCTTGTGCAGTAAGATAACTGTATAGATATGTATACATGTATTGTATTTGTCATATAATTTATCCTGTTTAGCATGTATTATATTACCTATCATCTAGAGGTTTGGGGTGGGGGGGAGGAGGGGAAAAGCTTGGGAAAAAAAGTTTTTGCAAAGGTCAATGTAGAAAAATCACTGATATGTTTTGTAAATAAAAAGCTTTATTATTAAAAGGAAAAAAAAGGAAAAAAAATGAACCCAATTAGATCTTATCTTGGTATGTGGTGTTAGGTGTGGGTCAAGCCCTAATTTCTTCCACACTAATTTCCAATTTTCCCAGCAGTTTTTGCCAAATAGTGAGTAATTATTCCAAAAGGTGGGGTCTTTGTGTTTATGAAACACGAAATTGCTTAAGTTATTGCCTAGATTGTCCTGATATCCTATCCTATGCCAATGATCGACTACTCTATTTCTTAGCCAGTACCAAATGGTTCTGATGACCACTGCTTTATAATATAGTTTTAGATCTGGTACAGCAAGGCCACCTTCATCTGCCTTTTTTTTTTCATTAATTCCCTTGAAATTCTTGACCTTTTTTTCTTCCAAATGAACTTTGCTACTATTTTTTCTAGATCTATTAAGATAATTTCTTGGGAGTTTGATTGGTATGACACTAAATAAGTAGATTAGTTTGGGTAGTATTGTCATTTTTATTTTATTCGCTCGGCCTACCCATGAGCACTTAATGTTTTTCCAATTGATTAGGTCTGATTTTATTTGTGTGGAAAGTGTTTTGTGGTTTAGTGTGTATAGTTTCTGACTTTTCCTTGGCAGATAGATTCCCAAATATTTTATCCTATCATCTGCTATTTGGAATGGAATTTCTTTTTGTATCTCTTGCTGCTGAAATTTGTTGGTAATATATAAAAATGCTGATGATTTATGTGGATTTTTTTTGAATCCTTCAACTTTACTAAAGTTGTGCATTGTTTCTAGTAGTTTTTTAAATGAGTCTCTAGGGTTCTCTAAGTATACCATCATGTCATCTGCAAAGAGTGATAATTTGGTTTCTTCATTACGTACTCTAATTCCTTTTGTCTCTTTTTCTTCTCTTACTGCCAAAGGCAACATTTCTCAGACAATATTAAATAATAATGGTGACAGTGGGCAGCCTTGTTTCACTCCTGATCTTTTTGGGAATGGTTCTAGTTTGTCTCCATTACATATGATACTTGCTGATGGTTTTGAGTAGATGCTCCTAATCATTTCAAGGAAAAGTCCATTTATTCCTATACTCTCTAGTGTTTTTAATAGGAATGGTTGTTGGATTTTATCAAATGCTTTTTCTGCATCTATTGAGATAATCATATGATTTTTGTTAGATTTGTTATTAATATAATTAATTATGCTGATAGTTTTCCTAATATTGAACCAGCTCTGTATTCCTAGACTAAATCCTACTTGGTCATAGTGTACTATTGTGGGGATGACTTTCTGTAGTCTCATTGCTAATATCTTATTTAAAATTTTTGCATCCATATTCATTAGGGAAATTGGTTTATAGTTTTCTTTCTCTGTTTTCACCCTACCTTGTTTAGCTATCAGCACCATATCGGTCTCATAGAAGGAATTTGGTAGTATACCTTCTGTCCCTATTTTCTCGAATAGTTTGTATAGTATTGGTATTAATTGTTCTTTGAATATTTGGTAGAATTCAAATATAAATCCATCTGGCCCTGGAGATTTTTTCTTAGGATGTTGGCTAATAGCTTGTTCTATTTCTTTTTCTGAAATGGGTCTATTTAAATAATTTATTTCCTCTTGTGTTAAACTGGGCAATCTATATTTTTGTAGATATTCCTCCATTTCATTTAGATTATCAAACTTACTGGCATAAAGTTGGGCAAAGTAACTCCTAATTATTACTCTAATTTCCTCTTCTTTGGAGGAAAGTTCTCCCTTAATCATTCTTGAGACTAACAATTTGATTTTCCTCTTTCCCATTTTCTTATCAAATTAACTAAATTCTTATCTATTTTGTTGGTTTTTTCGTGAAAATAACTCAGTTTTATTTATTAATTCAAAACTTTTCTTATTTTCAATTTTATTAATTTCCCCTTTTATTTTTGGAATTTCCAATTTGGTATTTATTTGAGGGTTTTTAATTTGTTCTTTTTCTAGTTTTTTAATTAATAAGCCAAATTTGTTGATCTTTTCTTTCCTTATTTTATGCAAGTAAGCATCTAGAGATATAAAATTGCCCCTTATAATCGCTTTAGCCTTATCCCACAATTTTTGGTATGTTGTCTCATTATTGTCATTTTCCTGGATGAAATTATTCATTGTGTCTGTGATTTGCTCTTTCACCCATTCATTCTTCAGGATTAGATTATTTAATTCCCAAATAACTTTTGGTCTACTCTCTCCTGGCCTTATATTACATGTGAGTTTTATTGCATTATGATCTGGAAAAGATGCATTTACTATTTCTGCCTTTCTGCATTTGATTTTGAGGATTTTATGCCCTAATACATGGTCAATTTTGGTATAAGTTCCATGGACCGCTGAGAAAAAAGTAAACTCCCTACTGTCTCCATTCAACTTTCTCCATAGATCTATCATACCTTACTTTTCTAACAATTGGTTTACCTCCCTAGTTTCTTTCTTATTTATTTTGTGGTTTGATTTATCTAATTCTGAGAGAGCAAGGTTGATATCCCCCACTAGTATCGTTTGGCTGTCTATTTCTTCTCGCATCTCTCTTAATGTCTCCCCTAGGAATTTGGATTCTATTTCACTTGGTGCATATATATTTAGTATAGATATTGCTACATTATCTATGGTACCCTTTATGAAAATATAGTTTCCTTCCTTATCTCTTGATTAGATCTATCTTGGCTTTTACTTGATCTGAGATAAGGATTGCTACCCCTGCTTTTTTTTTTTTTTGTTCACCTGAAGCATAATAGGTTCTGCTCCAGCCTTTTACCTTCATCCTATGTGTGTCACTATGTTTTAGATGTGTTTCTTGTAGACAATATATTGTGGGATTCTGGTTTTTAATCCAGTGTTATATCCACTTCCGCTTTATGGGAGAGTTCATCCCATTCACATTCACAGTTAGAATAACTAATTCTTTATTTCCTGCCATCTTATTTACCCAAGTTATGTTTTTCCCTTTCCCTTCCCCTTTCTCCCCTCTCCCCTCCTCAGTATTTTGCTTTTGATGACCCCCTCCCCCAAACAATCATCCACCCTTTAGATCCCTTCCCCCTTTTTTTTACTCTTTTCCCCTGATTCTTCTATTTTCCCTTCTATTAATTTATCCCTTTCTTTTCTTCTTTTCCCTCCTACTTCCCTCTAGCAATGGACAAATTTCTCTTTGAAATCAAGTGTCTGATATACACTTTTAGAACCCAAACCGATGAGAGTAAGATTTACACAATTCTCATCTCTCTCCCTTCTTTCTCTCAATTATATTAGGTTTTCTTTTCCTCTTCATGAGATTTTACCTTGTTTTTATCTCCTTTTTTAAAAACATCTTATTTTACCATCTTTTTCTTCTTTCCCCCTGTATGATAACCTTTCTCCCTCTAGTTTCCTTTTTCATATTATCAATGTAATATCTAGTTAATTATACCCCCAAACTTTAAGTATCCCTATAATAGAAATAAAGTTCTCAAGAGTCCTTTCCTTTTTACCTTTTTTAATGCTTCTCTTGAGTTCTGTGTTTGGAGGTTAAATTTTTTGTTCAGATCTGGTCTTTTCATTAGAAATATGTGAAATTCTTCCCTGGAGGATAATGCTCATTCTAGCTGAATAGATTATTCTTGCCTGTAATCCAAGTTCCTTTGCCTTTTGGGATATCTGGTTCCAGGCCCTTCGATCCTTCAATGTGGAGGCTGACAGATCGTGTATGATTATAATTATTGATCCTTTGTATTTGAATTGTTTTTGTAACTGGACAATTGAATTTTTTTTTTCATTGCACTCTTTTTCCACTTCACTAATTTTATTTTTCAGTGCATTATTGTCTATTTCCAATTCACCAATTTTGTTTTTCAATAAATTGGTGTCTTTTTCATATCTCTTTTGCAGGGCATTATATTCTTCTTGCAAGATATTGTATCCTTCTTGCCCTAATTTCAGTTTATTTTCCCATTTATCCTCCACCTCTCTTTTGAGATTCTTTATGCAATCTTCCAGAAAGGCCTTTTGAAAAGGGGACCAGTGATGGTCCTTGCTGACTTTATCTGGAGTTTTGTCTAAATGAACCTCAGGATCTGGGGTCTGCCCTTCTTTCTCTCGATAGAAGCTGTCTGTGGGGAGAGCTGTCTTTTGCTTCTTCATTTTTTTAGACATAGTGGGGTTCTGTTTAAGGCTAGAGAAGAGGAGGTTGGGGTACTTTGCCCTGAGGCAATTCCACTAATTAACTTACAATGCTGGGCTGGTGGGCGCTAGGTCTTTGCCTGAAGTATTCCTTAAAAAAGGCAAATCTGTCAGAACACTGTCTCCAATCAGGGCTGAGTGTCCCAAGTGCTTCAGATATACTCCAGGTGTTTGGAGTTTGGAGTTTGGAGTTTCTGCCAAGCTGAGCTGATTCCCACCCTCACTTCTGGGTTGCACCTGGTAAAGTGTTTACCCCTCTGCCAGAGTTAAACAGACCTGATATGAAGTTCTGCAAGCAGTGTCCAAATATTTCTGTAGTCGTTGACTTGAAGATCAGTTCAGAGGCTTATTTTATTGTTGATTTGAGAGAAGATCGGAGGAGGACACAGAAAGTCACGTTTTCACTCCGCCATCTTGGCTCCGCCCCCTCTTTTTTTCTTTTTAAAGCTTTTTATTTTCAAAACATATGCATAATTTTCAACATTTATTCTTGCAAAACCTTGTGTGCCAAATTTTTTTCTCCTTTCCTTCTCCCCACCATCTCCCCTAGATGGCAGATAATCCAATATATGTTAAACGTGCAATTCTTCCATACATATTTCTCCAATTATCATGCTGAACAAGAAAAATCTTATCAAAAAGAAAAAAATGAGAAAAAAAATACAAGCAAGCAACAACAACAAAAAACTGAAAATGTTATGTTGTGATCCATACTCTGTCCCCACAGTACTCTTTCTAGGTGCAGAGGGTTCTCTTCATACCATAGAGACTGGCCTGAGTCATCTTACTATTTAAAAGAGCCACATCCATCAGAATTGATCACTGCATAATTTTGCTGCTGCTGTGTACAATATTCTTCTATTTCTAGTCACTTCATTTAGCTTAAATATCATAAGTCTCTCCAGGCCTCTCTGAAATTAACCTTCTGATCATTTCTAAAAGATCAATAATATTCCATAACATTCATATACCATAACTTATTCAGCCATTCTCCACCTGGTGTGCATCCATTCAATTTCCAGTTCTTTGCCACTACAAAAAAGGCTACTACAAACATTTTTGCGCATGTGGGTCCTTTTCCCTTTTTTATGACTTTGAGATGCAGGCACAGTAGAGACACTGGATGGTATGCATAGTTTGTTAGCCCTTTGGTCATAGTTCCAAATTGCTCTCCAGAATACTTAGTTAGATCAGTTCACAACTCCATCAACAATGTATTAGCGTCCCAGTTTTCCCACATCCCTTCCAACATTCATCATTGTCTTTTCCTGTCATCTTAGTCAATCTGAGAGGTTTGTAGTGGTACCTGAGAGTTGTTTTAATGTGAATTTCTCTGACTAATAGTGATTTAAGGAATTTTTTATATGACTAGAAATGGTTTAATTTCTTTATCTGAAAATTGTTTATATAGGAAGTTTCTTTAACACTAAAATCACAAATCTCAGTCTTTATAATAAATTGCAGGAGATACAAAGACAAAAACAAGAAAATGTACTAGTCTTTGACTTCAGAAACTTAGAAATGTCTTGGAGTGATAAGGTTATAAAAAGGCATTTATTAAAAGATATTTTAGGAACAGAAGCAAGATGAATCTGATTACTACACAGAAACGCCACCAGAGTTAGTAAGATAACTAAAATAATTGAAGAACAAGTCATTCATATGTTTGTAACTGAATCCATGCCACTGTATTTCTCAGCCAGCTAGTGATATGGCATAAAAGAAAAAAAAACTGTAATTAATTCCATTTTGTCATCATATGGAAATAGTTATAGATTCAAGATTAATTTAATCTTATACAAGTTTAATTAGGAGAGAATAGGGCACAGTCAAAAAGAGGTAGATTTGGCAACAGAAGACTTGGGTTTGAATAATAAGTTCTGCTTCTTATATACTGTGTGACTTTGATTGGATTAAATGACGTCTGAGTTCCCTTCTATCAGAAAGAAAGAAAGAAAGGTAGGAGCAAGGATAGAAGATATGAGGAGAGAGAGAGGGGAGAAAAACATGGCAGCAAGCACATAGCTTTCTTTCATTCCATTGATGACTAGGAAAGCTCATGAGCATGATCCATTATCCAGAATCCAGGAAAGCATGCTATCATGCAACTGATAAACATTACTGATGAACTTCTCTAGGCAACCAAATTTTGACATGATTTTCTGTAGCCTTCACAACTGACAGTATCAAAGTCCTTGATTAGATCTATAAATGTTATGGACAGACTTTTGATCTGTTCCTGGCATTTCTCCTGGAGTTTTCATGCAGCAACCACCATTATCAACTATTCCTTTTTTTTTCTAAAGCCACTCTGGCTCTCAGGTAGATGATTATGTTCTAAGGGAAGGATTAGCCTATTAAGGTGGACTCTGGCAAGAATCTTGTGAGCAAAGACTAAGAGAGAGACCCACCTGTGATTAGGTGTGAATAAATATGATAATCTATTTCATTATCTTTATAGAGATGGACAGTGAAGTTATCCTTGAACTCCTGGGGGATAACATCCTCTTGACATAAAATCTAGGAAATTTCACTCAGCTTTTTTATAAGCAATGGATTTCCTTACCTTGTAAATCTTGGCTGGAATTGAATCAGCACAAGGTGCTTTGCCACACTAAATAAGTCTAATGGCATTCAAAACCTTTTCTTCAGTTGGAACTTCAGCTGAGTTAAGCAGACAATGGCTTCAGCACTGGTTGATGATGGTTTATTACAAACATTATGGAATTGGTCAGCCTATCTCTCTGGGATCATGTTCTTAACACTAATCAAAGTGGTTTTTATCAGCCCTGAGTAGTTGAAATGCATCATAGATATTTGGCATATAAATTGCTTTCTAGGCAGCATAAAAGTGCTTTCAATTGTTACTCTCAGCATACAATTGAATTTCATTTACCTTCTTGCTGAGCCAAGAATCCTGCATCTCTCTAGCCTTTGCTTGTCCTTTACTTCTGATGAATTTAACTGCTGTATTTTTTTTTTAGAAATCGATGATCTATTCGACTAGTAAACCATGTTGAATCCTCAGTTTTCATTTAACGACTTCTGAATTTTCCCATTATTTTTGTCAAACTAGTCTTGATGTTTGTATGTGTTCTGACCCAGATGAGCAAATGCAAAACTCTAGACCAAATTTCTGAAAGCTGTCCACTTATTATCTTCTCCACTGGTGCCAACTATATTTTGACTCAACTTTCCCTCCAAGTTAGCAATAATCTATTCTTTGTCAGAGGAGGACTCTAATCTGTTGATACTGTTTTTCAGGTCGTCATTTTGCCTTGGGGATGCCACTTTTGTCAAATGCAAGTATTTAGTTTGGAAAGGATAAGTCTATGATAAGTTTATTCTGCATCACACATTGCCTCCATTACTCTCACATCCTGTCTGTCTCTTCTCTTAATGTTCACATAGTCTATTAAATGTCAACTTTTGCTGTAAGGGTACACACACAAAGTTTTATTGTGTTTAGGTAAATAGAAGATAGTATTGGTGACATGTTATGAGATGCATAAATCTTCAATAGTGAGTGACCATTGCTGTTGCTGTTTCCAACTCGATTCTTCCAAGGACTCCCTACCATGTCTGGTAGTTTGAGGGCACTATATTATTAAAGTCACCCAGAGTTATAAGCTTGTCATCTTTTGGCAATTCATGATAAGAGTCTTTGGTCTTCATAACAGTTTTCTTTGAACTCATCAGCTTCTTCATGATCAGAGTGTAGGCACTGATGAGGTAGCAAGACATTTCCCTGCAAGTGGTAATTGCATTATCATAAGCTTGTCATTCACTCCTTTTGGAAGGCATATGAATTTGTTTACTAGATTAGAGTGAGAGTTGCACAAAATATTTGGTCTCACACTCTCTTCAAATCACCATAGTCTAGTGATTACTCAAGATACAGTGGTTGACTATGATGTCTTCAATATTTAATGAAGCTCTAAACACTCCATGGTGAACACTTCCACTACATTCATGGCCTTTAGAAAAATTTTGTTTTATATCCATTCAACCAGGGTAAGACTTGACATGTTTGGGGTAGACACACCCCCAACTCACTGATGGGTTTGAGACTCCTGGGTTACCCTGGTTTAGTCCTTCAGCCAAAATGTTTTTACCAGTGTGTGGCTGCTGTGCATGCTACAGCTTTATGAAGCCACAGGTGAGAGTAAGGTGGATAAGGTGGACACCAAAGGTAAAAAGCAGCCCTAAAAAGAGGTGAGCTGCTCTCACACCAGAGTAATAGCCTTTGCTAAACACATTCTACATACACACCCTGATATTTAGTGATGAGGGCTCATATTGGGTGGCAGCTATGTCAGCAAAGAGGTGATAGGTACAAGAGATATTGTTAAGATAAAAATGATGATATATGACATAGGAAACACATGTAGGATGATACAAGTGAGGTGAAGAGAACAACTAGTAACCTCAAAAGGCAAGATTTAAATTCAGGTTTTTCTGACTCCATGTCTAGCACTATCCATTACTAACTTAAATGGTTTTAAGTGGAAATTGACATTTGACCTTGTAAATAACAATTAGTTTTGAAGATGTTCATTTAACATGACAAACTGATAAGGGCTTTTCGCCTTTGTTTTTTCTCCTTTTCATTTCTGGCATATACTTTTCAAGCTGACAAACTATGATTGTGTTTTTGCTCATTTCAAATCTCTACCCATCATCCATTAAAGAACAGCAACAGGTTTCTGCATAGTGTTTTTTTCATAAAAGATATTATTACCATCTCTCTGATTCCCTATATGAAAATGAGAAGAGGCCACTTTTTACAACTGGAATTCAACCTGGATAGAAATCCTTTCTTTCTTTAAATCATGAAGAATATACCAAGGGATATTTCAAAGTTGTTTAAAGGATTTGGAACCTAAAAGAGAATGAGGTGAGGTGCTACTATGTGACCAAACTTCACTATTTCATAATGATGCCTTGGAGAGTAGTAAAATGTTGTCTGTTATATAACACTAGAATTACCATCATTTCTATTCTTTCTGTTTTCTTTCATATTTTCCTAAGAAATATTCCTGGGAGCACTATAGTGGAGAAAGGATACTCACCAACAAATGTTTGTTGAATGCTTATCTTGAATTAGACTTTGATATGTGCAGTGTCCATCCAAGGTTTCTATATAGGAAAACACATCAGCACTCAATAATTAAACTTATAGTCTAATATGAGAGAGAAAAAATAATGATTGACATTTATATGGTATTTAAAGCTTACAAAATATGTTGCTAATAGCAGTACTCTAAAGTAAAAGAGAAATATAAGCCTTGGAAATATGGTGAGTTTTCCAAAGTCACAAGTAAGTATCAGTGTCAAGAATCAAACTTAGATCTTTTGATTCTGTATCTAAGATTTTTCCACCATACTATGTGAATCTGGGATTATGATTTATATATAATATATCTTAAAGCTATAAGACAACATGAAAGTGTAATAAGAGGCATAAAATACAGTGTTAGTATGGGAGAGAGTGTAGATCATTTCTGGCTAGGAAGATATGGCAAACTTAAAGGAAGTGATGGTCTCTGAATTGAATATTGAAGGAAGTATGATAATTAGAATGTGTAAGATTTCAAGGGATGAGGCAGAATGTTTAGTAATGAAGAAATAATTTAAACAACATCAGGGAGATGGGACATCAAGAGATATTATTTGGGAGCAATGGTCAATATTCTACTTTGAGTTGAGTTTAAGTAAAAAAGAATCGTTACATAAAAGGTGGAATTTTTGATAGGTATCAGATGATGGAGAGACTTCAGTGTGAATAGAGAATATATTGGTTGATAATGGAAGCCACTGAAGATATAGGAAGGTTGGAGTATGTGATGAGAACAGAACTTTGATTTAGGAAGTTTATCTTGACAGTGTATAAAAGATGGAGCAGAGTGGGGGGGGGGAATGGAAGCAGCAAAATCTGTTGGATTCCATGGGAATTGTTCATGAGAGAGATTAAAAAGGATTTGAAAAAAGGAGTGGGTGGGTGGGGCTGTGAATAGAAAGAAGTAGACATACAGATATCCAATTCTTTTACAGGAAGTTATATTTAAAGGACTCCCTTCTATTTCTATTTGGGGAGATAAACTGCTTGCTTGTGACTCAGATGGAAATGGCGGTTTCTGAGATGCCTTCCATTGTGTTTATTTGAGATATATGTCAAGAACCAGCCCTATTCAAATCAGGATGTCATATTACAACTCTAATGTGACAGGAGAAAGACAAGTCCAGGTTTTGCTCAGATAATAGTGAAAAGACATATTGGAATGGAATAATTTCAGAACAGCATTTGATTGGAGCAAAGGAAGCCCACCTGCCCTATCAATATCCAATCCATAAAGGAAGCCAAGTTTTGAATGAAGGACAGAACTGTGATGCTGTCATAATTTATCAAGAAAACAACAGAGAGTAGGTTTGAACTTGAATGAGAGAACCTCAGGAGGTCTCAGGAGGAGGTCTTATCAATTATGTAGGCAGCTCACTTAATCTTCATGAGGCTTTGATTTGAGCAGATGGCAGGATGGGGTTCCATGCTGCTGAAGAATCTGTCACTAGGGAGACATGATGTCTAAAGGATGATGACTTGTTCTTGTGATTTTATGACTTTGCATGTTCTCTCTCTCTCTCCCTCTTTTTCTCCTTTACTTTCTCCTTTATTCTTTCCTCTTTCTCTTTTCTCTCTCCTGCACTCTATCTCTTCTTTTTTCTATCCTTTTGTCTCTTTCCCTCACCATTCTTCTCACATTTCCTTTTTTCCTCCCTCCCTTCACCTTCAGTACATTCTTCTACTCTATTTCTTATCTTACATATTAAATTGAAAAAAGGGACTTGTTTATCCCTTCACACTAACAACATCACAATCAGTAGAGGGCTTTAAAAATGTTCTTCCCTGAAGCTACAATTTAGATGCTGGTTGTTAGAACCCCATGGGGATAACCAAATTTAGTAGTGGTTTGAGAAGAAGAAAAGGGTGTGTGAAAGTGGAGGAAGAGAGTGGTAAGGATAGAGACTGAACCTGTCCTTTTTATTATTATATAAAATTCCTGGTTGGGGTAATGATCTCTGCTTATATGCAGGTGTGAACTTTCTCCATGACTGAGTTTTAAAGAGTTAACTAGAGAAATAAGAGGTTGATTGACTTGCCCAAGGTCACAAAATTAAGCCAAGTCAACAACACCTATTAAGTACAGTTTACATGTACTTAGCACTGTTCTAAGCAGTGGTGATTCAAAGAAAAACAAACAAACCCCCTCTCCAGAAAAAAAATTCTGCTTTCAAGGAACTCATATGCATATGTATATACATACTCACATATATGTGTATGGGTGTATGTATTTGCATTTCTCAATAGATAATTTCAGAAAGAAGACAGTAAGTTTAAACTGAACTGAAAAAAATAATCCTTTGAAAAGGTTGAATTTCACCTGAGACTTGAAGGAATACAGTTAAGCAAAGAGGCAGAGGTAAGGAAGGAAGAAGTTCCAAGCATGGTGGACAGAGCAAAAAATGCCTGAAGTTGAGTAACGGAGTGTTTTGTGTGGGAAATTTCAAGGAGGGCAGTGTTACTGTATCTCAGAGTATGTAGACAGGAATAAAATATATTAAAACTGGTAAAAGAAAAAGGTCAGATTGTGAAGGTTTTTAAAATCTAGACAGATTCTTTTATATTTGACCCTGAAGATAGCCATTGGAATTTATTGAATAGGGTTATGATGTGGTCATAACTATACTTTAAGAAAGACCAATTTGGAAACTGAATGGGGAATGGAATGGAGCACAAAGAGACTTTATAGAGGGAAACAAAGCAATATATATTCCAAAAGTCTATGTGTGAGGTGGTGGAGAGATGCACAAAAATAGTGATAGACTCAGAGGAGAGAAGAAGCTATTTTTGTGAGTAGTAATCATGTATTAGAAGCATGACCTGAACATAGGTCTTCTGGGCTCTTAGATAAACTCCCTATCCACTATATAATGCTGTTTATCAAAAGAACAGAAAAATATAGAATGCAGGCAAGAATATGAGGACAGTACTAAAAAACAACAACAAACAAAACAAAACAAAACAAAATTATAGTACTAGTCTCAGATTTTTCCTTCACCAATTGAGCCTGAGCAGATCTATAACCTGATTCTTCATTGTTAAAAAATGGAATTTCAACTGTATTGATTACCTAATTTATTGATGAGATCACCTAGGGAACCTTTTGATATTTCAACGATCTCATTGAAATAATTATTCTATCAGTGCTTATCATGACCAATCTTCACTTTTCCATCTTTTGTTTCTTCTATTTTTATCTTTTCATTCCAATTCAATATTGGTGAACTTCTTTAAGAACTCTTGACATTGGCTGAATAGTTATGGAATATTTCAGTTGTCCATTAGTCATCATTCACTCTACAACTATGCCTCCCTCTTTTCATTATTTTCAGCCATATACCATTCCTAAAAGATTAAAGCTGTTGTATAAAGATGTTTCTCCCCCCCCCCGGGGAATTTCGATCTTAGACTTTAGAACAGAACAATTTTCTAAATGCAAAGCAATTCTCTCTTCTTCATCCTATTCATGTATGACCTGAGAAAATTGTGGAACAGGGCTGTGCATTAATTTTAGGAATATGACAGTATTATCAAAGGAGCTCAGATCTCCCATAAATAGTCCAGGAAAGTTCTAAATTAAGCAAATAGAACAAAATTATGTAAAACCTAACAGAATCACCTGAAAAAAATTTCTCCATCAAATTTTGAATTAGTCAAGAGGATTTGCAAAATCTATATGAAGTACTTAGTAGATATAAGGTGGTATAAGTGATGGATAAAGCTTTAAATGCACCTTTTACACAATAAGAAAAATTACAAGAGCAGCATCCAGCACAAAGTAGTGCATGGGACTAGTCCCCATTCATTGTGGAAGACAAGTCCAGACTCATATCTGGGTAAAACTTGCATAAGCCACTATCCCAGATAACTGTATTTGAACCACAAAATGGGATGAGATAAGAAAATTCCTGAAGAAGGTGGCACCCAGTTTGACTGTGGAACTCAGAATCAAATAGGCCCTGCTTATAATATGCAGGAACAAAGGGATGTAATTTGACCCAAATATAAGGCTAGAGGTATTAATGAACAAAATAAAATGTGAAACACAGTTATTTCTTCTCAGAGAAGCTCCAGGGACAAATCCAGAAGAGAATAGAGGCACAAATTCTTATACAACCTCTGAAAAAAAGGAATGTCCTGGTCAAAAGCACTATAAGAACATTTGGATGAAATGGGAGAAAAAGATTCAAAACAGAATATGCTAGGAAGGAGGAAAAACTGCAAAGATATCTTAAAGTAACCCTTAATTACTAAATGAACTCCTTGAAGATTAAAAGGCACCAAAACAAAATTAGTAGGAAAAACAAGTTTCCAGAATATAAGAAAATACACACACACACACACACACACACACATGCACATAATCAGAAGATTATAAAAAGAGAACAATCAAATAATTTTTAAGGCATAGTTCCTCCTACTCACAAGTTGGATGCTACATTATAAAAATTCACTATGTTGAGTTTTTGACATAGTATTTTCCAGTTTTATCAGAAATTTTTGTCAAATAATGAGTTCTTATTCCAGAATTTGGGGGTTTATCAAATACTAGATTACTATAGGACCTGATTATTGTGTCTTGCTTATATAATCTATTCAAATGATCAATCTGTTTCTTAGTCATTGACAAATGTTTTGGATGATTGTTGTTTTACAATATAGTTTTAGGTTTGGTTCTGCTAAGCCACCATCCTTTGTATTTTTTTTTTCATAATTCACTTGATATTCTTGACATTTTGTTCTTCCAGATGAATTTTGTTATTTTTCTAGTTCTATAAAAATATTGTTGTGCCAGTTTGATTGGTATGGCACTGAACAAATTGACCAATTTAGGCAGAATTGTTATTTTTATTGTTAGCTCAGCCTAGACATGAACAGTTGATATTTTTCCAATTGTTAACATCTGACTGTATTTTTGTGAGAAGTGTTTTGTAATTGTGTTCATATAGTTCTGGGCTTGTCTTGGTAGGTAGATCACCAAGTATTTTTTTAATAGTAATTTTCTGAAAAAAACTCTCAAATGAAAATTCTTATGAATAGCACCATGCAAATCCATATATTACAAATCATCAACAACAACAACAACAAAATTGGTGAGCAGCAACAAAGAAAGTCTTCAATTGCCATAGATCCACAATTAAAGTCATATGAAACTGAACAGCTGTCATCATAGAGAAGAAGATGCTTAGATAGTCATATCTTTTAATGTAAGAAATATAGGTCTATGCATACCCTTTGACCCAGCAGTGTTTCTACTGGGCCTATATCCCAAAAAGATTTTAAAGGAGGGAAAGAGACCCACATGTGCAAAAATGTTTGTGGCAGCCCTTTTTGTAGTGGCAAGAAACTGGAAATTGAAAAGCTGCCCATCAATTGGAGAATGGCTGAATAAATTATGGTATATGAATGTTATGGAATATTATTGTTCTGTAAAAAATGACCAACAGGAGGATTTCAGAGAGGATTGGAGAGACTTGCATGAACTGATGCTGAGTGAAATCAGCAGAACCAGGAGAACATTATACACAGCAACAAGACTATACGATGATCAATTTTGATGGACATGGTTCTCTTCAACAATGATGTGATTCAAACCAGTTGTGCTGCGATGAAGATAGTCATATACATCCAGAGAGAGGCCTGTGGGAACTGAGAGTGAACCACAACACAGCATTTTAATGCTTTCTGTGAATATTTCCATGCATTCTGTTTTCCTTCTTAGGTTGTTTTTTTTCTTCTTCTCTTTCTAGATCTGATGTTTCTTGTGCAGTAAGATAACTGTATAGATATGTATACATGTATTGTATTTGTCATATAATTTATCCTATCTAGCATGTATTAGATTACTTGTCATGTAGGGTGGGGACGGGGGGAGGGAAAGGAAAAGCTTGGGAAAAAAAAGTTTTTTTTTGCAAAGGTCAATGTTGAAAGGTCACTCATATGTTTTGCAAATAAAAAGCTTTATAAAAAAATAAAAATAAATAAACAAAAATGATTTAAAGACAAAAAAAGAAATATAGGTCTATAAATATGAATAACCTATATGAGAAAATTTAATATAATCCTACAGGAAAAACAAAAGATTCTTTACTGAAAGAGAGGAATTTCAAGCATTGCTGATAAAAAGAAAGTAAATGAATAGACATTTTGAAACAGAATTTCAGGAAAATAGAGAACACAGAATAGCATACACATTTGTTCATTTGGAAGACAATGTGAGAAAAAAACTGTATACATGCTTATAGGAGGAGAAGGGAAAAAAGAGTTCTAATTGAATTCTAATGCCTTTAATGGTCTCAGAGAAAGCTAAATAAGGAAGGCAGAGGGCCTGTGGTAATTTTATTCTATTTCTGGTCCTAGACAGTGAAATAAAAGATATCAGGAACTACACTTAGGAAAGGAAAAGAAGAATAGAGAGGGAAACTCACTAATGTTTGTATGTGAGCTGAAGTATATAAAGTATTAGGGAAAAGGTATGGGAACTGGGCATTTCATGAACTTCATTTTCATAAAACCTAGCCAGAGGAAAGTTGAAGAGAGAAAGAGAGAGAGAGAGAGAGAGAGAGAGAGAGAGAGAGAGAGAGGGAGAGACAGACAGAGAGAAAGACAGAGAGAAAGAAATAGACAGGGACTGAGACACAAAAACAGAGAGGGACAGGGAGACAGAGACAGAGACACAAAGAGATACACACAACGATATATAGAGATAGAGAAATATAAAAATAGAGAGAGACAGAGACACAGAGATAAAAGGAAGGGAGGTAGACAGAGAGGGAGTGGTATAGAAATGATTTAAACTCACCAGAGGGGGGAACAAAAAAAAAGGATGGCTGTAGGGTTGAAGATGAAGGACAGTAAAAGGAAGGCAAAAGTTATAAGCAAAGAAAATTCCTTTTAGACATGGGAAATATGAGGGGGAATTAAAATGAAAGAAAGGAAGAATTAAAAATCTATGGTCTTTAGCTGAACAATGGGTAGATAAGAATAGCAGTGACCTGGAAAAAGATCATGTTATTTATAGATTAAATGTTAAGCAAACTTCCCTGGGACCACCATCTTAATCATTATGAAAAAGGTAGTGGAAATAAAGAAAAGATAAAGTATAAAAAGAAAGTTTGGAGGAAATATACAATTAAAAATCACAATTAGCAGTGTGAATAAGATTATTTCATTCATAGAAACAGAAAAACTAGAAATGATTAGAAAGCAAAATCAAACAAAGAAATAATATTGGACCATAAAAATTCTCAAAGATAAAATTGAGGGGGACAATCTTGAACAAAATTCTTCAGGTGAATTTTTAAAAATCAGGGCTATTAATCATGATACTTGATACATGATACAGTTAAAAACATAGACAAAATAAAATAGAGAAGCAGGGAAACTTCATTATGTTTAAGGAATATAAAATAACACAACAATACTTAACACAAATATTTAAAGGAAAAGTTAATTTACTTTTAAAAGAAAAATGAGGACTAAATTTGTAATAGTGATTAACTTCTAGTATATATTTCTTTGAAACTTGGACAAATTAAAAGAAACCTATTTCTTTGAGACAGAGAAATTAAAAAAAAAAAAGCTCTATAAGAATGAAGGTAAGGTAATGACCTAAATAGAACTCTAGAAAAATCAAAGATGATCAATCTCTGCTGATATATAAACATGAGCAAATAGGGGCTTACATATTTCTCATCTACCTTTATATAAATTGAAGATATATTGGTAGGAATTAAAAACTTAAATATGCAGAATGGCAGAAAAACAATGAAATAAAATGCATGTAGAATAAAATGTTTTTGATGAAATCAGGAAAAGATATTTGGAAACTAAATTAGAAACCATAAAAATAATTTAAAAATTCATTAAATGAAATAACAATTTGATAATACACTACATTCTATGAAATAGAACCAAAACAGCCACAAGGAGAAAACATATCATTAAATATATTTATATATGTATATATATATCATACATTATATATATGAAAGAGTATATAATAATAAATCAATGAAATATATGTGTAAAACTATTACTTCAAACATTAAAATACTAAAAACCAAAGTACAAAAATGAAAAAAAGAGAAAAGTTTCCAAAAACTGAAACAAAAAATGCCATTTATTTAGAAAATAAAATTAGTACCTTATTTTAACAACTAAAAGAGAAATATACAATGAACTGCAGAAAGAAGAAACATTTTATAAAAACAAAAATAAAATCAAAGAAACTATAAATTATCAATTTTTATGCAAATCTGAAGGAAACTTAACTTCTTACAAAATTAGTTGTTAAAATATAATAAACTACAAGCTTACAAAAGTAAAAAACAGTATTCAAATTAGCAAAAAAATTAATTTTCAGAAAAACAAAATATATTGAACAATTCATAAATGAACTCTGAAGGAAGCAGGAAAAACAAGACCAGATGGACTTACAAATAAATTATATAAAATATTCAAACACCCAGAGAAAAATTAATTCTAATATTATACAAAATATTTACAAAAAATAGAAAGCAAATGGATCTCTTTCAAGCTTTCTATGATATAAACAATCCTTGATAGCTAAATCAGGGAGAAGCAAAACAGAAAAAGAAATTACAAACTGATATTCCTCATAAACATTGATACTAAATATTTAATCAATGCTGGACTCAGTTCACTTCCATCTACAGTCTTTCTCCCAGATTTATATAAAGTTTGGCCAGATCTATCAACTATCCATCCAACTGCCAATCATTAGCTAGAGAAAAGCCATGCTCTGTGGAAATATTTTTTCATTATGTAAAAATTTAAGTAAGTCTCTTTTTTTTTTGTTATTTTTTTTTACTAAAGCTTTTTTATTTTCCAAACATATGTATGATAATTTTTCAACATTGACCATTGGAAAACCCTGTGTTCCAAATTTTCCCCTCCTTTCCCCCAACCCTTCCCTAGATGGCAAATAATCCAATATATGTTATAAATGTTGAAATATATGTTGAATCCTATATATGTAAACATATTTCTACAATTATCTTGCTGCATAAGAAAAACTCGATCAAAAAAGAAAAAAAAATAGTCGAGAAAACAAAATGCATGTGAACAACAACAAAAAGAATGAAAATGCTATGTTGTGATCCACACTCAGTTCCCACAGTCTTCTCTCTGGGTGTAGATGGCTCTTAACACAAGATTTTGGAACTGGCCTCTATCATCTTCTTTTTGGAAAGAGTCACATCCATTTGAATTGATCATCCCATGATACTGATGTTGCTGTAAATAATGATCTCCTGGTTCGGCTTATTTCACTTAGCATCAGTTTATGCAAGTCTTTCCAGGCTTCTCTAAAATCATCCTGTTGATCATTTCTTATGGAATAATAACATTCTATAATATTCATATACCATAAATTATTCAGGCATTCTCCACCTGATGGGCATCAACTCAGTTTCCAGTTTCTTGCCATTACAAAAAGGGCTGCAAGAAACATTTTTGCACATATGGGTCCCTTTCCCTCCTTTAAAATCTCTTTGGGATTTAAGCAGAATAGAAACACTGCTGGGTCAAAGGGTATGCACAGTTTGATAACTTTTTGAGCATAGTTCCAAACTGCTCTCTAGAATGGCTGGATCCATTCACAGTTCCACCAACAATGTGTTAGTGTCCCAGTTTTCCTACATCCCATCCAACATTCATTATTATCTTTTACTGTCTTTTAGCCAATCTGAGAGTTGTGTAATGGTATCTCAGAGTTATCTTAATTTGCATTTCTCTGATCAATAGTGAATTAGAACAGCTTTTCACATGGCGAGAAATGCTTTTAATTTCATCTGAAAATTGTCTGTTTATATCTTTTGACCATTTATCATTTGGAGAATGGTTTGAATTCTTATAAATTTCAATCAATTATCTATATATTTTATAAATGAGAGCTTTATCACAACCCTTAAGTATAAAAATGTTTGGCAAACTTCTTTTGAATCATAATGAATCTCATTTAATCACTCTTAAAATATTATAGGACTTGATCAAAATATCAGCCATAACCAGAAATACCTGGAAGAATTTTATGAGCATGTGATGTATTTCTTTTGTTGGTACTCCTACTTGATGTGTTCTACAATGATTGGAAATTCTTTTTAAATACTGTTTTTCTCCTTCTTCTCTATGATTTACTTAATATAAGTTTAAAGGAGTTAGGTATGTATGCAAAATGACACAAATAACATATATCACAAGTTGGCCTTCAACCCAAGTCTGCTGACTTTGAAACTTGCTATTTTCTGTGATATCATAACTCCTATTCCATTGAGAAACAGTTTATATAAATTAATAGATATGGGAGAATGGTTATTAAAATTGAGGGAATAAGAAAATGTCCTATGTAGGATGTGAGCTTTGAATTGAGCTGTGAGGAAAAAACAAAATAAAACAAAACAGATGCAAGGAGGAGCAAGAAGGAAAAAAAAAGAAACTATCAAATGTGTTTGCATGTGTTGAGAGGATATATCATATGTACAGATAAACATGATATAGTCTTATTGTTCAGAAAATGGCTGTGTGGCATCTCTAAGTTATTTCTATCATGGCACCTAGATTTCAAACTGTTATAAGTAGTATTGCTGAGAATCAAGATCACTCAGTAGGAACATCAGAATATATGCATATAGTGCTTTTTATGCCTTCTTCTTAGTCTAAAATTCCTAAGAGTCTTTATAATGAAAGATAGTGGAAAAACATTATTATAACTGCAGTGTCTTAGGTCATTTCTCTATACATCTTTTTCAAGTGTTGAAGTATGTTCAAAGATATGTGCTTCTTCTGGATTCTTCAAAATTGAAAACTTAGCAGGTAATCAGTACCTCTGCTTCAGTAGTTCACAAAGAAAAAAAAAACTGCCCTGTATTTCTATCAGGTAGATTTTTTTCAGGTTTTGTTTAGCTTTTAAGTGATTCAACCTTAGAATTAAAAGCCTGTAACTTTCACATGAGTGACAACACAGAGACTTAGAATATCAGAATCAAAAAACCTAATTTAGTATTAGAACTGAAAGGTATCTTCACATATAGACAATTAGATTTGGAAGAGAATTTAGAGCAGAGAATGTCAGAGCTGAAACCTTAGAACCTAAGAAACCTTAGAATTTAGATTCCAAGAAGGAAGGGTCCTTAGAACAAAGAATGGTACAATTGGAAAGGAAGTTAGAACATAGAATGTTAGAATTAGAAAATATTTTAGAATATAGAATTTTAAAACTGGCAGGTATTATAGACTAAAGAACATGGAAATATCATATTTGTCTTTTCATTCTTTTTTAGGCTTTATTCCTAATGCTTCTCAATTAGACTTTCTCTGTCACACTGCAGACATCTTTTTACCCTGCAAGCTTTCCTTGCAAGCAAGAAATAGACCAAGATCTACTTCTCCCACTGGAATTATCTTCTGCCCCTAAGACTTCTAACTCTGATTGTATGTGATTGGTACCCCTAGAACCTGTATTTTAAGAAAAAAGCTCAGGTCAACCATGTTTATATTTTTCTCCATACTAAACTCCTGATCCTCCATGTTTTCTCAGCTATTCCTCCATCGGGGGGGTCACCTTTTCTGCTCATTTTCATATATTGTCTTCTTGAAGCAGGAACTATCTTTCCTTCTGTTAGTAGCTTTATCCACAACTGTTACCACAGAACCTGTCACACAGTGAGCATTTAACAGATATTTGTTGAGTTGACTATAAAGAACATCAGAATATAGAACAAAGAATGAGAGAGCTGGGAAAACTGAATCTATAATGTTAGGGATGGAAGGAATCTTGCACATCATCTGATACTATTTTGTTTACTTTCTACACAAAAATAAGACCTATAAATGGTAAATGACTTTTCCAAGTTAAACTGCAATACAGTGACAAAGTAAGGGGGATATGCTCCTATTATCTTTGATATTTTCCATGTTCATTAAGTCTACATTGCTCTCTGCTGAGACACATATAACATCTTTCTTGATTATGGTATGTATTTTAGATTATGGTTCACCATACTGAACTTTTGTTTTAATTAAAGCTTTTTATTTGCAAAACACATGCATGGGTAATTTTTCAACATTGACCCTTTCAAAGTCTTCTGTTACAAATTTTCCCTCCTTCTCCCCCACCCGCTTTCCTAGATGGTAGGTAGTCTAATACATGCTAATTATGTTAAAATATATGACAAATCAAATACATGTATATACATTTATACAGTTATCTGGCTGTACAAGAAAAATCAGATCTACAGGGAAAAAAACCTTGAGAAGGAAAACAAAAGGCAAACAAATATCAACAGAGAGCATGAAAATGCTATGTTGTGGTCCACCCTCATATCACACAGGCCTCTCCCTGGGTGCATTTTTCATCACTGAACAATTGGAACAGGTTTGAAACATCTCATTGTTGGAGAGAACCATGCTCCTCAGAATTGATCATAATACTGGCTTGTTGTTACCGTGTATAATGATCTCCTAGTTCTGCTCATTTCACGTAGCATCAGTTCATGCAATTCCCTCCAGGCATCTCTGAAATCATCCTGCTGGTCATTTCTTACACAAAAATAATATTCCATGACATTCATATACCATAGATAATTCAGCCATTCTCCAATTGATGGGCATCCATTCAGTTTCCAGTTTCTAGCCACTACAAAAAGGGCTGCCACAAACATTTCACATATGTGGGTCCCTTTCTTTCCTTGAAGATCACTTTGGGATATAGGCCCAGTAGAAACACTGCTGGGTCAAACAGTATGCACAGTTTGATAACTTTTTGGGCAAAGTTCCAAATTGCTCTCCAGAATGGTTGGATCCATTCATAGTTCTACTAACAATGTATCAGTGTCCTAGTTTTCCCACATCCTCTTAAAAATTTTTCATTATCTTTTCCTGCCATTTAGACAATCTGACAGGTATGTAGTGGTATATCAGAGGTGTCTTAATTTGCATTTCTCTGATCAATACTGATTTGGAGCACCTTTTCATATGACTAGAAATAGTTTTAATTTCATCATCTGAAAATTGTCTGTTTATGAACAGAACTTATTCAAGTATCCATGAATACTTGACTCCTCTGACCATTTATCGATTGGAGAGGGGCATGAATTCTTATAAATTTGAGTCAATATATTTTAGAAATGAGGCCTTTATTAGAACCCTTAAATGTAAAAATGATTTCCCAATTTATTGCTTCCTTCCTAATCTTGTCTGCATTAATTTTGTTTCTACAAAACCTTTTTAACTTAATGTAATCAAAATGATCTATCTGGTGTTCAGTTAAGGGTTCTAGTTCTTCTTTGGACACAAATTTATTCCTTCTCCACAGATATGAGCAGTAAACTATCCTATATTCCTCTAATTTGCTTATAATATCACTTTTTATGTCTAAAGCATGAACCCATTTAGATCTTATCTTGGGATGTGGTAATAGGTGTGGGTCAAGCCCTCATTTCTTCCACACTAGTTTCCAATTTGCCCAGCAGTTTTTGTCAAATAGTGAGATCTTATCCCAAAATCTGGGGTCTTTAAGCGTGTCAAAAACTAGATTGCTATAGTTATTGCCTGTTTTTCCTTGTGATCCTATCCTATTCCACTGATTGACTACTCTATTTCTTAGCCAGTACCAAATGGTTTTGATGACTACTGCTTTATAATATAGTTTTAGATCTGGTACAGCAAGGTCACCTTAATCAGCATTTTTTTTTATTAATTCCCTTCAAATTCTTGACCGTTTGTTCTTCCAGATGAACTTTGCTACTATTTTTTCTGGATCTGTAAAATAATTTCTTGGGAGTTTGATTGGTATGGCACTAAATAAGTAAAGTAGTTTCAACAGTATTGTCATTTTTATTACATTCGCTCGGCCTACCCATGAGCACTTGGTATTTTTCCAGCAGATTAGATCTGAATTTATTTGTGTGGAATGTGTTTTTTACTTTGGTTAATATAGTTCCTGACTTTCCCTTGGCGATAGATTCCCAAATATTTTATGCTATCTACAGTTATTTTGAATGGAATTTTTTTTGTATCTCTTGCTGCTGAACTTTGTTGGTAATATATAAAAATGTTGATGATTTATGTGGATTTACTTTGTATCCTGCAACTTTGCTAAAGCTATGGATTATATCTAATAGATTTTTGATGTCTAGGGTTCTCTAAGTATACCATCATATCATCTGCAAAGAGTGATAATTTGGTTTCTTCATTACCTACTCTAATTCCTTTAATCTCTTTTTCTCCTCCTACTGCCAAGGATAACATTTCTAATACAATATTGAATAGTAATGGTGATAGTGGGCAGGCTTGTTTCACTCCTGATCTTATTAGGAATGGTTCTAGTTTGTCGCCATTGAATGTGATACTTGCTGATAGTTTTAAATAGTTGCTACTTATCATTTTAAGAAAAGCCCATTTATTCCTGTACTCTTTAGTGTTTTTAATAGGAATGGGTGTAGGATTTATCAAATGCTTATTCTGCATCTATGGAGATAATCATATGATTTTTGTTAGTTTGGTTATTAATATAGTTGATTATGCTGATAGTTTTTCTAATATTGAACCAGTACTGCAATCCTAGTATAAATTCTACTTGATCATAGGCTTTATCCTGGGGATGACTTTCTATAATATCATTGCTAATATTTTATTTAAGATATTTGCATCAATATTCTTTAGCAAAATTGGTCTATAATTTTTTTCTCTCTTTTGACCCTACCTAGTTTACCTAGTTTAGCTATCAGCACCATATCTGTTTCATAAAAAGAATTTGGTAGAATACCTTCTTTCCCGATTTTTTCAAATAGTTTATATAGCATTGGAATTAATTGTTCTCTGAATGTTTAGTAGAATTCATATGTAAATCCATTTGACCCTGGAGATTTTTTCTTAGGGAGTTGATTAATAGCTTGTTCTATTTCTTTTTTTTAAAATGGGGCTATTTAAATAATTTATTTCCTCTTCTGTTAACCTGGGCAATCTATATTTTTGTACATATTCCTCAATTTTATTTAGATTATTAAATTTATTGGCACAAAGTTGGTCAAAATAACTTCTAATTATTGCTCTAATTTCCTCTTCATTAGGTGGAAAGTTCTCCCTTTTCATTTTTGAGACTAAAAATTTGATTTTCTTCTTTCCTTTTTCTAACTAAATTAACTAAAGGCTTATGTATTTTCTTTTTTTCATAAAATCAACTCCTAGTTTTATTTATTAATTCAATAGTTTTCTTATTTTCAATTTTTTTAACCTCCCCTTTTATTTTCAGAATTTCCAATTTGGTATTTAATTGAGGGTTTTTAATTTCTTCTTTTTCTAGCTTTTTTAATAGTAACCCCAATTCATTGATCTTCTCTTTCTCTATTATATGAAAGTAAACATCTAGAGATATAAAATTACTCCTTATAAGCACTTATATCAGCACCATATCGGTCTCATAGAAGGACTCTGGCAGTATACCTTCTGTCCCTATTTTCTCAAATAGTTTGTGTAGTATTGGAATTAATTGTTCTTTCAATGTTTGGTAGAATTCACATGTAAATCCATCTGGCCATGGAGATTTTTTTCCTAGGGAGTTGGTTAATAGCTTGTTCTATTTCTTTTTTGATATAGGGCTATATAAATAATTTATATCCTCTTCTGTTAACCTGGGCAATCTATATTTTTGTAGATATTCCTCCATTTCATTTAGATTATCAAACTTACTGGCATAAAGTTGGGCAAAGTAACTCCTAATTATTGCTCTAATTTCCTCTTCATTGGAGGAAAGTTCTCCTTTATCATTCTTGAGACTAACAATTTGATTTTCCTCTTTCCTTTTTCTTATCAAATTAACTAAGGGCTTATCTATTTTGTTGGTTTTTTCATAGAACCAACTCTTAGTTTTATTTATTAACTCAATAGTTTTCTTATTTTTCAATTTTATTAATTTCTCCTTTTACTT